>JAAGKR010003677.1:0-71160 GCA_011419295.1 Clarias macrocephalus
GATTGTGTCTGACGCACTTCGACCTACCGATCATGACAGTCTAGAAAATGATGGCTTAAAAGCTGCTGGTCTTGTTGCCAGATTGGACACTTTCCCCCCAATTGGGCTATTTAAAAAAAAAATCCTTTTATGTTGGAAAATGTGTCTTGTTTGGTTAATAATAAAGAAATTAACTCTTTTTAAAGCACTGTTAAGTAATATTGAAATTATGGCTCATCTGTTTGTTTTTAATTAGTATTCCCTGATCACAAGACCTGCTTGTTAAAAGATTGCCATAATCACTACAAGCAAAACAGTAAAAAAAATTATTCCATAGATAGTGACAAAAAACTATGCTACATAGGACATGCAGCATGTCGCACATCATTCCTGATATTGATGATTTGTGAGACGAGATGAGATCGGTGCTTTTAAAATCTACAGAACACAAAAAGTCTCTGAATTCTTAATGCGTCGTTTTAATGATTTTTATGAAAATGAAAGATTCATGCAATAAATACTTATGCACTGATGTGCTTTGTCGTTGCTAAATAAATAAATACCTAAATAAATATATACAAACTGTTGACAGTTTTATGGTTGCTTAATTGCTTTGTTTCATGCTTAAATTTTTTTTATAGACTTTTTGCTTTTTTAATGTCTTTTATTAATTATTTGTGTGTGATTTCTTTATATACACTACAAATTCATCCTGTTGCTCTTTTATTATTATTCTCTCTACACTTAGTATAATATATCATATATTACATACTGTATGTATATAGTATACAGTATATATAGCATATATTACTAAGATAACTTTTTCTCTAAGCAAGAATGAAGAAATTAAATTATAATTATCAATGTCAAATGGCCACATACTGTACGTAGCTGTATGGTATTGTTAAACAATAACTCACTTATAAGCCTAAAACACCAATAAGCTTAATCTGCATGTCATTGAACTGTGGAAGGAAACTGAGAACCGGGAGAACACAGAGGACAGGATTTGAACTGCCGACCTTGGAGGTGCGAGAATACAGCGCTAACCACTTACACTACTGTGCTACTGTATAATAGTTATATTAATAACAAATTTTGTGTTCCTCATAAAATGTACGAGCACATGTATCGTTTCTCCACCATCTTCATGTACACGGTGATGATACATTATACATCACGTTACTCATCTGTGCATTTGTCATACGCAGAGTTTGTTAAACTGTTCCACATACAGGAATGATTTAATAATAATCAACTGAGCAGGTTGGAAAAAGAAAACAGGTCTGATGGACGGTCGTGTTCTAAAGGACCTTACTCTGAGATCAGCGTGGTGACAGCTGGACCTCTGAAGCATTACACACACACACACACCCACACACACACACATTCTTAGTGAACACACTGCATTCGTGTTATGAATGTTGCAAGTAAAAAATCTTCCAATTTTTATACCATCTTTTATTGCAAAAAAAAAAATAATAAATCAGCTATCATATCAGAAACATTACAGCATTATCCCTGACTGGTATAAAGCACTGACACTGGAGACTCCGTCCATAAATGCTCGCGAACTAGATCTGTGAAGCATACTGTAGGTAGACTGTCAAATCAATTCAATTCAGTTTTTGGTTTAATTTGATTCAATATCACTACTGTTTACTGTCTGACTAATCTCAAGTAACGGATCTAATCTGAGGTGCTGGTTGTTAATTGGTGATTTCTGAGGCTGGTGACTCTAAATGAACGTCTCCTCTGCAGCAGAGGTAACGTTTTGGTCTTGCTTTCCTGGGAAGGTCTTCATGAGAGACAGTTTCATCATGGAGCTTGATGGGTTTTGCAAATGCACTTATGTCAATACTGTTCTCGCAATTACCCATTGCCATATGTGTTATTTCACAGTTTTTTTTGTCAAATTTAGAAAATAAATCAGAATTTGTGTCCAAACTTACAGATTTTAAAGTACAAAGTGTTATATATATTTTCCATCAATCGTTTGCTTCACACTCCAGCCCAGTAGGTGGCGGTATTGCACCTACCGCCCATTAAATCAAAAGAAGAAAAAGCGATACTCTTGCAAAACGCGAGCATTTGTAGAAGATGGAAGCAGTTTCTAATTTCCACAAAAGCTGTGGTGATTTTTTTTAAGGAATTCCTCAATTTCACAACATGTAACTGATATAATTAATTTGTTTGTTAGAGAGAATAATCATTTAAAATGTAAAAAGTATGAATCGGCCCTAAAAAAAAAAAAAAAAAATAATAATAATATATATATATATATATATATATATATATATATATATAGATTCAATTGATTGAATTGTATCAAAAATAAGAATCATTATAATAAATAAATTAAATTACACATCTCTACTGAGAATGAGTACTTATCTGAGTAAAGGTCAGCTGCTTAAATATATGAATGTGGCTGTATGATGTAACTCCCACCCCTCCAATAATAAAAGAAAATATATTTTTAGGGAATTATGTTTTGCATTCATGGGAGAAAAAAAAACCTTGTATAAACCAGATAATATTTACACTAATGTGTTTGTTTTGTTTTACTATGATTCTGTTTCAGGTATACAGTATGGATCCCCACATTGAAGTAGATGTGAGCTCTGTCTTGTATGACTGAAAATAACTTTCTGGGAGTGTCGCCAAGAGATTTTTTTCCTAGAAATAATTTATTTGCAGTCAGTGAATGATTTCTTAAGTATGAATATTTCCTGAACTAAACCCCTAATATTAAATATATCTGATTTAAACACAAAGTAACAATACCAAGTATGAGCGTCAGGTCAGATTCTGGCCCTCTGTGCCGGTCTGGTGTCTAATCTGATCCACTAGTATATTTTATGCCATTTTAGCTTGACAAGAAGCAGATCATGTGTGCGAACGCAGGACACAAATTGCCGTAATGCATGTTGCATTACACCTGCGGTCGGCTTGGTTGGCATGGTTACGGAGAGGCTGTCAGGACTGGATTGATATCACATATCAGCCAATAATTAGAGCTTACGATCAAGTAGAAGAGGATAAAGGGGATCAATATATTATTACAAATCAAGTTTTCAACAACAACAACAACAATAATAATAATAATAATCTGTAACTGATGTAATACGCATACAGTATACAGTGTTATGACCGACTATACCGAAGCACTTGGACACGAACGAATGATGTAATGCGAATATACAAACACAAAGTCCAGATAAATAGCTAAAATATTAAATATTATTAGCTAAAATAGTGAAAATGTGGTGGCTGAGCGAAGAGAAAAGAGAAAGAAAAAATAAAAACAGTTTTAAGACAGCTCTTTGACTAGTGTCTAAAGGTTACTGATACTGGAAGAAATGGAAACTCAAAGAATCTTAAACTTTAGCATCCAAACTATTAACATCAGGAACCTACTGTAACTTGGGCAAGTTATTTTTCCGGACATGTTAAATCCATGAGCAGTGAAAGGTGTTTTGGAAAAAAAGCTCTGAATAATGTACTACTAAAACGCTTTGTACCATTTCTTGGTAGGATTTCTAGTCAAACCACCTACACCGACATGGCCAGCTTTTACAGTACATTCATAATACATCTCATAATACTCCATAACCGAGTACAGTGGCAGTATCCACCTAGTTGTTTGGCAAACCATCAATAAACACAAAGAAGGAACAGCAAGTGGATCTACACTGTGCCAAATAGTATTGCTATTTTATCCCACTGTATCAGCCATGGATCAGAGGAGGAGACAGGCAGCTCTGATGATGTTGCATTCTACTGTACTGTACTCCTATAAAAGGTCTTATTAAGCATGATACTCTGATCTGATCAGTCTGGGCATGGCACAGAGTCTTCACACTATGCTGGGTCAAGTATACTCAGTGTGAAAGCACAGTAGAGAATTTATGTTCTACCGCATTCGTAATACAAACTACAAGTGAATGCTATTATGTCCTGTTATGCGCTAAAATGCCCCCCGGCCACGGATTGCCCCCCCCCCCCCCCCTACATAATCTCTATCAAATATTATATTAGAACATAAACTGATAGGTTTATTATTATCAAATATAATATTACTATTATAATGAACCTCAGCCGTCAAATAATTATATTTATTAATATAAATTATCATATAAATGTTTATTTTGTGGCACATTTATTTTGCAGGGGTTTGTCATGTAATACAAAATGTTTGCACTAAATAAGTATTGTTTCTCACGAAAAAATTACACTAAACATTTTTTATTATAAAATAAGCAATATACAAACATACATGTTGTATATGAAAAAGATATACAGTATATCATTTATATATATTTTTTCATATGCAATATGTATTTTTTTATATTGCTTATTCTAGAATGAAATTCGTTTGGTTTAATTTGTAAATCATATACCTATTATTTGATAGCGATTATGTAGGGTGGGGGGGGGGGGGGGGGCAAACCATGGTCCTATCCAAAGTCCTGTTTCTGCCTGACTAGCTGTTATAAAATGTTAGCCAACATAATGGAATATCGCATGCGACTCATGCGACTCATTTTTGGCATACGATCAAACTGAGTCGAACCAAATGACGGCTAAGTCGGACGTACCTCCGTGGATCAGTGGAAAGCCAAGTGAAGCAAGTTGACGTATTTTTTTGTGTACTTTTTTTTTTTTTTTTTTGCAATTTGTGCTCGATTTAGTGATGACATGAATGTTAGCAAGGAGGAATAATAAATTAAGATTAAGTGAGGTTTAATGTCTATTTATTTCACATTGTCCTTTTCCTTCATTTACGTCTTTTCTAAATGTTATGATTGTTATGCTTTTTATATACAAAAATATGATTATAGTGTTGGAAATGGGTAGTACAGCTAATATTTTAGGGTGGCTGGTACGGATTATCTGCATTTACATTATTTCCTATGGGAAAATGCGTCTCGCAATACAAAATTTCGCCTTAAAAACTCACCTCTGGAAAGGATTTAATTTGTATGCCGAGGTACCGCTGTAATTTAATAAAGCCCATGTGTGTAGTGCAGCAGGTAGTGGGATTGGGTACAAGTAGCATGCGATGGAGTTACAGCGTAAAGATGCAACACGCCGTTTTAAATGTACAAACAAAATAAATATAATATTTCTATAAATAAAATATTTTTATTCCCTTTTCCTGCTTGTCCCTGAAGCGCCCCCTAGAGTGGCATACGCTGTTCGTGCTTTTGCGTTCTTTCTCCTCATGCTTCGTTCTTTACTCAGTCATGTATTATACGTCCGGTCTCCTCCCCTTCCTTATGATTGGTGCAGGACCTGACTGGACTCACTGGCTCCCTCTTCAGTCCTGGATTATTATTACAACTTATATTTAGAAATAGAATAGTTCTTCTAAAACGTTCGCTAGTTTCCTGAGCCCTGATTTTGTTAAGTAGGTTATTATTTTTACTTCCTGTATCACTCTGATAAAAAAAAAAGAAACTCTCATTACTATTTGAACCCAAGGCTTTTTGCATTCACCAGCACAGAAGCTGTATACATTAAGAGTTAATGCAGCTGTTGCTGTGGTGTGTGTGTGTGTGTGTGTGTGTGTGTGTGTGTGTGTGTGTGTGTGTGTGTGTGTGTGTGATTTATAGTGTACAGCGCAGTGATCTGGGGACGTCAGGAGAATCTGTTATTCCAGTCTGGATTTATAACAATCGCTGAGAGAGCAAGAAGAAAAAGAGAGGCATGTTTTTATGCTCTATCCCAGCTGCTAAAACAATCTTTGCATGTGTGTATGTGTGTTTATGTGTGTATATATGTGTGTGTGTGTGGAAGCAGAGCCTTCCGGGTCATGTGGGTTATAGAGTGGAAGTGCAGAGGGGGCGTCTGATGAAGAATCCAGAGTTCATCGTTCCTGCTATTGCCCAATCCCTGACCTCACATCAGTCCCCTCGCACAGCGCTGAGGATGATCACATGACCTCATATTCCTGGTGGCTGGTCTGAGATCAGCACTGACCTTGGAAAGGTCATAGTGATGCACCTTAACAGTTTCATAATCGGAGTACAGCGGCCCGTGTGACTGCAGGATGCATTTTAGCAAGCCGATACCCCTGAGTGCTGCAGAGAGGATCTTTTAGACCTTTGTTTGTGTGTGTGTGTGTGAGAGAGAGAGAGAGAGAATTTCCCAGGATGCAGTAAGTTTCACAGAGGAGACGTTTTGGCTATGATGCTGGTTCAATACCCTTTAGAGATAAACATCCTTAATATTCCAAGTACAACTATCGTTACGTTTCTCTGAACTCGACAACATGATTTCAGATTGTTGACTCATATACCGTGTCCCAAAAGTCTGGATCCATATGCATTTTTCCTGATGATTTTATGATTTTAAATTCAGATCCAAGATGGCTTCAAAACTATCACTAGAGGACAGAATAGAAGGACCTAAATGCCTAAAAGCACTTGGTTTGTTTTTCCGAGCTCATCTTAAGCAAGTAGTCAGAATCTGCTAGAACACTTGCTACACTAAAGCCGGAAATCATCTCTACATGTACGGAATGAAATCACTGTCAAAAATAATGGCGCATAAAAAAAAAGATTTGTGTGTAATTCTGTGTTTTGTCCGAGTTGGATTCCAAAATCGACGGCCACGATACGAGATTTGGTGTGTTTGTTACAGTACAACTCTGAAATACACGACTCTGACCGTTTACAGACACAAAACTCGTTTTTACAACTCCTCTGTTACACGATAGTGATGGGTCGCTCATGAACGATTCGCTCTTTTTGAACGAGTCTTTAACTTGACTCAGAAGAACGAGTAGTCTCGGAGAGTGATTCCTTCATTTTCTACTGGGCGCGCATGCGCAAATCATCGCCAAACTGCCGTAGGTTATGAACAGGAAAGGGAATTGAACGGTTCTCAACGAATCGTTGAAGTGCAGTAGATTCAAAAGAACGAATGACTCGGACTAGAAGATACGAGAGGTGAGCTGCTCATTCTGTTTATATGATGTCCTTAGCTGCATTTTAATATTTTAACTACTGAAACTAGAGGCAAAATTTGTGTTTGTAGACATGTTTATTGAAAATGTAAAATTTTATTTTATTTATGATCAAAAGAATGAAATGAACGAAATGACTCAAAAAAAAAAAAAGATTCGTTCATTTTGATGAACAAGATTCAAAGAACCGAGTCACTAAAATAATTCAAACTTCCCATCATGGGCGTAATTTCGCAACTCGTATGTGTAACAGAGGAGTTGTAAAAATTAAGCACTTTTTGTGTGTGTAAACGGTCAGAGTCGTATATTTTCAGAGTTGTACACACAAAATCTCGTATCCGTAAACTGTCGTGGCCGTAGATTTTGGAATGCAACTCAGACAAAACACAGAATAACACACAAATCTTTTTAACGCACGACAGTGATTTCATTCCATATACATGGAACATCACCTGTCCCTGATACATTACGAAATGTGTATATACTGTACGTACTGTACACACAGGGTGGCCCCTGCAAGGTTAAGCATAGTTAAAATGTAACTTGCAGCAATGCTTATAATATCAGCCTCTGACTATGTACTGTATATATCGATCAGCTGTAACGTTAAAACAGAAAACATTAAGCCTGATATTGTGTAAAAACAGTCTGGTTGAGGTCTTGGAGGCTCTTTGGCTGTTAGGTCAAAGGCTGTGATGTCCTGGGTGTTCTGATACCTTTCTGTAATTGCCAGCATTAGCTCTTTTTTTTCAGCAATTTGTGCTACAATGGGTTTTCTGTCAGATCAGACCAGGCAGGCTGTGGCGTTTGGTCCGAACTGACAAAAAAGAGCCTTGGGTGCCCATGATCCTGGCACCAGTTTACTGGCATAGAATTGATAATAAGTTGTTATTCAGTTACAGTAGTTGCGCTTATCCTACACACAGAGCCTGTCTCAGTCTCAGGAGGCTTTGGGCATGAGGTGTGATACACCCTGGACAGGGTGGCAATTAACTGCAGGACACACACACACACACACACACACACACACACACACACACACACACACACAATAATCTGCATGTCTTCGGTCTGAGGGAGAAAGCAAGAGTACATGGAGAAAACCTACCAAGCACAGGGAGAACACACACAGACCACAAATGGGAATAGAACCCTCGACCCTGGCGGTGCGAGGCTCAGTGCTGACCACTACGTCATCATGCCACCATCAGCTCGCTCATGTTACCTGTAAATAAAATAACATCCCACATGTCTTGACCTACGACAAACAGACATTTGTTTATTATCGGTCAACTAGCCGGGTAGGTTGTTTTGGGAGGTGTGGCGATATGAGTTGGTTGTTGAATAATATTACTGAATATTCATGCGTATTTATAAAAGACTGTGTGCTTTTAAACTGAAGATGTTCTTGGGACGTTTATAAAAACCTGTTAGTCCTCTGATTATTGTGCATAGATTAGTACATTCTGAGCATTCATTAACTGAAGACATACTCAAACACACACACACACACACACACACACACACACACACACACACACACGATCGGTATTACGATTTTGGCATGCAAACATACCCTCACAGAAATTCTAAGGACACACACTGCTACTTGAAGTGTGTAAGCGGAAGAGAGAAGATCCGTAGTGGCATGCGGACACCCCAGGGATGTGAACCCCAGCGTGTTTTCTAAGTTTAGCTCCGGCCATTCGGGCTATGTGGCTCTGTTATAGCAACGCACATGGCATAACACACACCCACACACACACACACACACACACACACGCACAAATACAGACGTCTGCTTCAAAAACAAAAAATCTTTAGCACGTGTTCAGAACATTCTGATTCTTATCACACAGACAAAGCAAACCCCCCCCCCCCCCCCCGTCCGTCCCCCCTCTCTGTGTGCTGTAAGAGACAATAGCACGTCCGTGTCCAATCAGATTGGCAGTAAAAATAAATAAACAAACGGATAAATGAAACGCATATAAATCTCCGAAAAACAAAGCCGGAGACACAGAAATCAGATCAGAATTCCCTCTGTTCACCCTCCGTGTCCATCTCGGGATCAATACAATCTCTCCGGAAAGGTGGAGGCTGTGAGAACTGAGTCATCAAAGTAACAGCTTTTCTTTCTTTCTTTTCATTCTTTCTTTCTTTTTATTCAAGAGAAAAAAGGGGTTACAGTTCTGGATACAGTATTTGTGTTTGTTGTTGTGGAGCCTGTTATCACAGAAGGCTGCAATACTGTATGTGAAAGAACCGTCTGTGATAGAATTATTTCTCCATAAGAGTGAGTTCTGTGTTAATTGTAGCTTTCACAAATTAAAAAAAAAGAAAAAAAGGAAGGAATTAAGCTGGTTGTAGGAAAATAATTGACGATTGCAAGGGGGGGGGGGGAATTAATTTGACTACAAACTACAAAGTAGTTTCTTTTCCATTATCAGGACACCTTGTGGCATTTTTTTGAATATTACAATAACCTTTTATCATCACATTTAATGTTATGGAACCTCCGCAAGTCACCTTACTCCCTATGATCACTTACTGTCCAGCAGCTATTTTATAAAAGTTTTTTTTTTTTCTTTTAAAAAATGAATAAAAACAACAACAAAAAAAAAATACAGCTTGCCAAGTTACAGTCAGCCAAAACACAGTATTGCTGCTGATTTTATTTATTTATTTTTAATGTTTTGTATATATACAGTATATATAATATAGAAAAAGTGTGTGGCGAAAGAAGCTACTTCTGAAGTTTATGCAACATGTAATCCTACTTCAATAAAAAATTTAAACTTCAGCTGTTTTGGAGAGATGGTTTTACTGTATATCTGCCCCAAAAATGCCCCATTTGTCAGCATCATACTGTCTCGCTTCAAACAATAATAAGAATTTAAAATGAAAATTATTCATATTTCTTTGAGTATTGATAAAAAAAATATACGATTCTAGAAGCATATGAGCTGTAAAAAAATTGTTGCTTAAATGAAACCATTCCGTGCAAAATGAAGGATTTTTAAAGCAAACAAAATCTGTAGTGTCCGTAACCATGTCAAATTCATGTTGCAATATCTTAACAATTTTGCATTTTAGAATAATACACTTTTCAGGTTTATGTCTTTTCATGTAAAATCTAAATGACAATTAAAATCATTGAAAGATTAGAGTTTTTAAAAAGTTATGGACACTACAGACATAAAAGGGCATGAAACAGTATTTAGCAAATGTCTTTTTATCTAATAAAAATATAAATGTGTATGCATGTTTACAAAAAAAAAAACGAAGCATGGATTGAGAGATGAGAAGAATTAAGTGTTAAATGGGTAAAAATGGTGTTGTATGATCCTATCAGAAAATTCACTTTTTCACCTGGGGGAGACACTTTTTTTTTAGCACCATTACCATGTTTTGGCCGAGAGAAAAACTCATAGTCCACCATTTTGAACACTTACTGACTTACAAAGCACAGACACTGAAGAATAAAGATTCCTTTAATGCTAAATAAACATCTTGTTACAGAAAACATCACAACATCTATAACATGTTTGCTTTTATACTGTACATTAGGCTTAGTGTAAGCAGAAAATCCACCATACAAGTCCCTGTGAATGAGCTGTTACCATAGAAACAAAAACACACAGTATGAGAATGAGGGCATTGATAGGAACCTGTGAATTGAATTACATCCCGGAACTTCTCAGAGAAAACTCATCGAAACCTTGTAACCAATCAGATTCCAGATTCAACAATGATGTGGTATAGTTCATAAATATCACAAGGCAATTTATATGGTGTTTATTATTTACGTTACAGCTCAGGCATCAGGATGTGGCCATGCTGGGGACCTGGTTCGGGTTCCTAGTCCAAATTAGGGCACTTTCACATTAGACATGATTAATTTGTACTGTGCCCAGGAATGATTACTCCTTCCCCCATTTCCCTTCTGGCCTTCTGTTATTATTTTTCTCTGTACTCGGGTTCGTAAGTATGTACACTTTCTGATACAGCAGGTGGCAGTATGACAAGAAGACAACCTTCGAGCTATGCCTAATATTACTGATATTAAAGAGCATTGCTCTCGTACCCTCCTACTTTACCAACTATGGCTGTGTAGTTTAGAGAACGTGATTGGTGCTTGCAATGTGCACGGAAAGATTTCAGGAAAGACAGACGGCACCGATGACTTTGCGCTCAACAGGAGTACACTTCCGTGTTCAGGTACGACTGGCTTCCGTATCTGATTCGATCCATGGCTGAGCACACCGCACCGTCCTCTAGACCACGCAATCCAATTGGAATTGTGCTCACTGATTACAATGAACCATACTTTGGGGTCTCAGAAACGATCCCGGGGCCCTGTGCACCCGCAGTACCTGTCCCAAACCCGGATGAAACAGGAAGTCGGTAAAACCTGTGCCACATCAAATACGCGGAAAAGAAAAATCCTGTAACAGCGCATCAGGAGCAGCCAAACGTAGAAAAACAACAACATTGTGAATATCTAGATTTAGTTTGAAATCACACTCAAAACACTTTTTAGGAAAAAAAAAAAAAAACAGATTTGGGGGAAGGGGATTTTCTGAGCACTTGGCAACACTGTTTATTTTACAGATACCATATGATCATAACCTCAGCATCATTGACGTGCCTGGAGAGATCTGTTTCTAAAGAACAGCCTGAATTATAGACTCTGTTTATATGAATAAGGATGAAAAGTGTTATGTTTACACAGCAAGCAGCATTTCCACTTATACACTGCTGGGTTCATGAATGAAACCTCTCTCTCTCTCACACACACACACACACACACACACACACTTCCTGAACCGCTCTTTAACACCGTATCTTCAAACCAAGCCTTATATATTTATATGATCTCATTTCTATAAGAAGCGATTATTCCGATTATTAATCGAAAATATCTGAAAACGCATATGGTGTGTAGAGCTGGTGCAGTACATCACCTGACCCCACTACGCCTTTCTTTCCTAACAGAATTAGTCAGAGAGCCCCTGTAGACAGCTCCAATGCCTCCAGTTCAGACCTCGTTCTGAGCTGAACCCGTATTATGTCATGCGCAAATAAAAAAAATATATATGTATAATCGCAATGAATTAATTAATGCGATTAACATGAATGCGCATGGGGAAGGCGGAAAGCGCAGAGAGACACACGGACACCTCTGCAGCTCTTACCACCTGAGCCCCAACATCTGACCCACTGAGCATACGGAGACAAAACCCCGCGCGTTAAATCCGAGCCGCAGCCGAATTAATCGAATAATCGCGTCGATTCCGGCCGCCCTGCTGCTCACCTCACCTCGGATCCGGGCGCAGTCAGTGCATGGCCGCTGCAAGCCTCCTCAATAAAGCATGATCACACCTAGGCATCCGTTATCAGACCATGAGCAGGAGGAGGAGGAGGAGGACGTCAACAGTGCGAAGAAATAACAGCCTCCAGGATCGCCATGGCGCGCTCCAAGCGTCCGGAGACGCGCAGACCGGATTGAGATAATGATGATGGTGATGGGGAGGGAAGGAGAGAAGGAGGGAGGGATGAGAGCGAGCGAGCGAGAGAGAGAGAGAGAGAGAGAGAGAGAGGCTCTTTACTCTTGTCCTCTGTTCCTCGTGCGCCTTAAAGGAGCCGCGCGCAGCCAGGCGCGTGCTCTCCCTCTCCCTCTCTCTCTCTCTACCCGACTTCCTCAATTCAGGCTCCGTCCCAAACCGCATACACACACACACACACACACACACACACACACAACTCTTCCAGTATCCCGGCTTCCTTGTGTCACGTGGGAGGGAAAGAGGAAAGGAATTAGATTTAGGATTAGAGCCAAATCTGGGACGCGTCTCATCCAGGACTTGGCATTTACAGTAGGATGTGTGTGTGTGTGTGTGTGTGTGTGTGTGTGTTTCAGATAGAATCATGTAACACCTAAAAGGTCATAAATGTAACACCATTTTTCGTAATACTTAATTTTTCATAAAACTTCCTCAGATTCATGCTTCATTTTTTGTAAATATGCATGCACATTTATATTTTTATCAGATAAAAAGAAACACATGCCCTTTTATGTAGTGTCCGTAACCTTTTATTTTTTATTAAAATATTTCACTGATCTTTTCACTGCAATTGTCATTCAGATGAAACTTGGCCAATTTAGATTTCACCTGAAAGTGTGTTATTCTAAAATGCGAAATTGTTAAGATATTGCAACATGCATTTGACAAGGTTACGGACACTACAGATTTTATTTATTTATTTTTGTTGCTTTTTAAGCAAAAACCATCTCTCATGATGGAGGTAGCCCTGGAATTTTAATGGTATATATGTGTTAACAATAATTATTGGGCAGATTACAAACAGCAATTTTAACTGAATAAACTATACTTTTGTATGTTTTGTGGCCGCATAACTTAGGGCGTGTGTCTAATTTGAAGCATTTAAACAAACTGTCTGTTGTTGGTAATTCGGGGAGAAAAACAACAATTTTAAAGCTCATATGCTTCATACAGTATTCTTACTCCAATTTTAGTATCAATACTTGTAAAGAAATATGAATAATTAGCATTTTAAATGATTTTTGTTTGAAGCGAGACAGTCTAACGCTGAAAAATGGCCATTATTGGCACACATAAAATGAAAATAAAAACCCACTAAAATGAAAACTTCTGAAACTTTAAAATTTTAAGGAAGCAAGATTGGTCACTTCCATGTTGCATAAACTTCAAAAATAGCTTTTTTGGGTACACACATTCTCTGTATTCAATTTAAAAATCAGCGCCGATACTGTGTTTTGGCCGATAGAGTTCTGAGCATCATGGATTCGAAGACAAGCCATCACCCCCTCACGCTTTCTCACGCCGCGGTCTCTAATACAATATCCTGAGCAGGGGGAAGGGAGGAGACCAGCTGGGACAGGAGTAGGGGGAAGAAGGAATATCAGCCCACCCCAGGGTCTGTTATATTGCCTCATATGCTTTTCTCATCACATATGGTTGAGTTGCACAGCTTTATATTTAACGCCAGGGTTTGATCGTGGTCTCATCACGGTCTATCAAAAATAGGCTCCGAGATGATTGTATCGTATATGCCTCATTTGTGGCCTGTCCTAGGTCAGTAAGGGCTCTGTGTTTGGATTGGATTCTGACTTATAGTCTTGAATTTAGTCTGGCTGAGAGCCATTTGCTATGTTAATGCTGCAAATAGCAAAGCTCTCCATTATTAATATTATTATTATTATTATTATCATCATCATTATTATGACAGTTTTGTGCAACTCAGCTTGTTATTCATTTCCCTCACTCACTTGATAAATAAGACGCTATTCAATTCGTTTGCTTAAGATGGCTCATGGGATTCGGCACTGTTTAGCGAGTTAATCTCGCACAATGGATTCGCTTTGCGTTACTCAAAGAGGTCCCGCGTGCGGCCCGGCGGTCTCCTCAGGCAGGCGGCCGGCGTGTTCAAAGGCACAGCGAGATCTAAAGTCCAAACAAGCGCTTGGTCCTAGTGGTGAAAAACGAATGAAGTTACTTATCTCAAAGCTCTCACATGGGGGGTTTAACATGAGGGGTGGGGGGGGGGGGGTCTGATGCAGATCAGTGTCTTTATGAACTTTACAGGCTGGAGAAGAGCAGACGTCAATAGAAGAGGTTTTCCCTCTGGAGCAGTGAGAGTTATCCGTTTCCTGGATGAGAAAATAGAATTTCTTGTTCCTCTAACACACTGTGATGGAGTGACGGGGATAAAACAATCACACGACCACATACGCATGGTGTGTGTGTGTGTGTGTGTGTGAGAGACAGCAGATATCATGGAATATCATAGGCTTATTGTATTGTTCGCACATGTTACATGGCCTTGACATATGAAATGACCTCATGCTACATTACACAATACAATGACTTAATACAACACAGCATAAGACAGTATGAATTAATACAGCATGACAGGACATGACATGATCAATTATGACTTCATACATGACGTGGTGCAAAATGACTTCACAGGACGTGACGTGACGTGACATTTCAAAATATAACATAAAAAAAAAAAACTAAACAGACGCAAATAAATAAGTCTAAGTCGCCACAAAACCTTATTGATCCTTTAGCAGTGTTCTGCCGGAAGGATGAATTGACATCTTTCTGCACAGAGGGGGGAGGGAGGCACACACACACACACACACACACACACACACACACACACACACACACACACACACACACACACACACACACACACACACACACACACACACAGAGACACACAGACACACACAGAGACACACACACACACACACATACATGCACAAGCACAGCCATGGCAACAGCTTAGCACCAGTCAAATCCATCCAATTACTTTGAGGTCACACTGTAGTCTCTTCTCACTTCATAAAGGTGTGTACGGCTCTCTAAAAGCTGCTCCCACACACACACACACACACACACACACACACACACACACACACACACACACACACACACTTTGTGGAATCTTCTGCCATCATAACCGGCAGTGCCGTGAAGTGGTGGTTTGGCCTCAGGGGACCATCAGTGTATATATTACACCTCCATACTGGGAAATGCATTATAGCACTTTTAAGGACATGCTGAAGGGGAAGTGAAAATGGAACAGGAAGTGCGTCTCAGGTGCTAAAGACACCTTTAATAAGTTTGGTTTCAGACACCGACTGACCCCTCACTCACTCACTTATTCATTCATTGTCTATATCGTTTTATCCTGCATATAGGGTCACGGGGGGCCTGGATCCTATCCCAGGAGACTTACAGTAGTGCATGAGGCGGGGTACACTTATTCACACACTACGGGCAATTTGGGAACGCCAATTAGCCTAATCTGCATGGAGTGCCCGGAAGAAAACCCACCAAACTCCATGCATAAAGACCCCAAGGCGGGAATCAAACCCAGACCCTTGAGGTGCGAGGTGTCAGTACGAACCACTACACCATTGTGCCACCTACTGCATTTATTCACGCCAATGAATGAATAAATAAATAAATAGCACACAATTTTAATTTTTTATTTGAATAATAAAATAGATTTGATTAAAATTATTCCTCATGCTCCCAAAACCACGAATTCATAATCCTGGAATATGTCCGTGCCATCAGTGAAAAAAATAGATGTGATAACCTGGTCATTCAGTACATTCAGGTCGTCAGCTGAGTTCATTTTATTGCCAAATAACGTTGCTGAGTCTAGACCTGACCGACTGAAACAACCCCAGATCATAAAACTGGTCATGTGGTCCAGGTTGATCCGACTCCAGAGTGATGGGCGCGTCAGGGTAAGAAGGGAAGCGCATGAAGCGATGATGCTTAGTGCACATGATATAGTTATTTTTAATGATGGAATTTGGATCTGTAACTACGCCACATGATCATGCAAGTTCAACTATTTAGATTTAAAGTTGGTCCTGAAACCAACTCCTGAAACCAACTTTACACTCCAGGAGCCTGTCGTATGAGGATAGAAGAGACTAAGATCTGAGATAATGAACACGACAGGAACAGAAGTAGCTCCTGACAGAGCACACATCTGGTTGCAATTGAGCATGACTGACACACACACACACACACACACACACACACACACACACACACACACACACGTCCTCTATCCACCCTCTAACTGAGGACAAAGAGACAAACTGTACATGCACGACTGTACAACTCCTGCTTTTATTTTATCATCATCATCAAATGGAAATAAAACAATGATGAACATCACTCTTCAACAACGTTTATGTTTCTTTTGAATATACTCAAATCTCCTTCCTTTCTTCTGTTTCCTTCCCCTTCCTTTTTTCTTTCTTTCCATTTCCATCATTCTTTCCCTCTTTCTTTCCCTTCCTTCCATAAAAATTGCTTACAGATTTCAAAAGTCTCAACTTTGTCCATATTTTATAGGTTATTTATTTAAATTATACCACAATTGGAATATTTTATATTTAATTAAAATATAATTTTTCCCCCATTAGTCAGTTATTATACTTAAAAATGTAGATATTTACAACTGTATATCAAAATATACTGTACATATACAGGTAAAGTAAAATAAACGCATACTGTTTATTTTTTATATTTAAATATAATTTATACACAAAAATAGAGATTTATAGTTATGTATGTTCTGTTACTCATATTTATTTCTAAATAATATAATATAATATAATATAATATAATATAATATAATATAATATAATATAATAATGCCCCAAAATATAATAATAACACTGTAAAAAAAATTATGAATTATTTTTTTATTAATTGTATTATTATTATTATTATTATTATTATTATTATTATAAACTATTAAAGCATTTCTCTTTCATGAGTTCTTTAGAAATTTCTATTTTCTTTTGTTATATTGTTTGTCACATGAGCTCCATTTTGTCTATTTTTGGATGCTTTTTTAATCATAATTATTATTTAAAAACATTACTGGAACTCATTTTTTTTTTCCAGATCTGAGAAAACCCTTAAAACCCTTAAAGTTCACAGCTAAACTGCCTACAGCCCACTACATCACCTCACACACAGCATCAGATGGGCTGTAAAAGTCAAGCGTGTGTCTTCATGTGCACTCGTGCAGGGTGGAGCTCTATGGAGAGTAAAGTCTCTCCATCAGCTTTATGAGGGGTTTAACACCGGTGGTCTCTCTGAGCCTGGGGAGGCCAAGCCGAGCCTCTGATTGGCTTAGCCAGGTCACATGGGCTAATGACTCATCTTCACTCCGTCTTCCAGCATCACACAGAGGACAGCGACGTGATGGGAAGCGCCGTTGCCGCGGCGACCAGAACAAGCAGGGGTCAATTAGAACCTGGGGGTTTCCTGAAGGAGACTGATAATGAAAAAGAAATGAACGAAAGGAAAAAGAGAAAAAAATATGCATTATGGGGATACACACGAGCACACTCACATACAGTACGATGGGCGTCCAAGTCAAACCGAGACTTGTGATGAAGTTAATCATGAATGAAGACGTAAAACGGATTCGCAGTCATTCCCGTGAACATTTCACTTTTATGTGGAAAAACTTGGTGTGAGTAAAGGAATGAAGGCGTGGATGGCTATTTCGAAAAGCCTAAAGGACAAAACAGGTTTAAGTTTTGCCAATTGGACTGAACCACAGCACTGATCTGTTTATCAAATTTAAGGCCATGGTCAAAAATAACACCTAAATTCAATGCTGTGCGTTTAACATACTGCTCCAAAACTCCTAAATCCAGAGGTGGAACTCTACCCCTGACACCAGGACCAAATACCAAAAATTCTGTCTTTTTATCATTAAAATGTAAAAAAAAAAAATTGGGCTAACCATGCCTTTATGTCATCTAGACATGTTACTAGAGCCTTGACAGAGTAGCCTTCCTTCTGCTTTAACGGGAGATAAATTTGACTGTCATCTGCATAGAATGATGGATGAAAAAGACTTACCAAGCTTATACTGTACCGTAGGTCTGTCATTTGTCCCTTTGTATAATTGGCACTTTCAGTGGATGGTGTTTGCTTTGTGTACTCAATCATTAAAACATTAATCCATCCAGGGTATCATAGCTGAGCCGAGCTGATCCCTATTTGAGATGTGTGACAAGAAGTATTTCACTGTACTGTAATGTACTGTATACAGAATGTCACAAATAAAAGTCTTCTTCTTCCATACACGCAGCACGTGAAAGTCTCTTCTAAACTGTTTCCATGTAGTTGGATTCACAAAATAGTCTAAAATGTCTTTGGATACCTTAAACACATGTTCCTCGAACACAAGGTTTTACCACGGTTGAAGTGTCCTGCATACACACACACACACACACTCACCACACCCTGACCTCCTCACTAATGCCCTGTTGGCTGAATAAACACAAATCCCTTCACATACCGGAGTCTGACTCTGTATCATGTATCCGCAAAACTATCCCTCTATCATTTTAATTCAGCTAAAAAACACTAACTAACACTACCGGCTCCACTTCCTGGACTGTGTGTAGGTGTGCTTCAAGCTAATTGTGCTAATTCCCACCCCGTGAGCGCTAACACATATTGACAGGCTGCAGTGACGAGGCAGGTTTTAAAAGCCTGGCCTCATCTGCAGCTCTTCTCCATTTCCCGCGTTTACGACCCCGCTCGTCTCCCACAGGTTAACAAATGACTCGGGGTTAATTGTGGTAAACAGGATAACAGGGAAGAGTGTGCGCCTGTGTGTGTGTGTGTGTGTGGGTGGGTTTATGTGAACAGGATAGTGCCTTCTTTACTCTTTAATGAAAGCGCAAAAAGCTCAGGATGACGGTACGCATTAAAAGGCGACTACATGAATTATTCAGCCGAGTCCGAAGAGCTCCCGCTGTTCCAGGCCCCCCGCCTAGCGCAGCACCGCGACGCTGTAAAGGACACGCTGCCTTTTTATCCCTGAGCTAATGTCACCAACAGTGAACACAACACACCGCTAGCTAGTAATAACTAGTTATAATGATTAAAAGTGCCATTCTGTAATAAACAATACCATATTTTACTCTTCAAATGAAAAAAAAAAAAAAGTTTCATGTGTCTTAGAAGAAACCTGTGTCTGTCTTTTAGATTGGAACGAACTGCATAAAACTACAGCTACAGTAATGCACATCACCGATCATGGACAAGTCAGGATGGTCGTTCTTATCACACTTATAAGTAAGGTATGAATCACAATGGGATGTGCTGTCATAGGAAATGTTACTCTAACAATCCCAAATTAATATGAAAACGGTTAATAAAAGATTTTTATTCCTTATAGCATTTTTATCCCCTTTTAATGTTCACTGAAACAAATGAACTCACTTCTATGCTATCACTTATATTACAGCAGCTATTAACACTCGATCCTACTTACTACTAAACATCTCCATCCAAAAAACTTCATTGTAGGTTTACAGCACACATTGTGGTGCCAGGTTCATGCCTGAAAATGATTCCTCATGCTCCCAGAACAACACTTTCACGATCTGAGTCCTGGAATATACCCACGCCATCAGTGAAAAAAAAAAAAAAAAAACCCTCATTGATGTGATAACCTGGTCTTTCAGTACATTCAGGTCATCAGCTGACTTTATTTTATTGCCATCACGGTCTCCAGAGGCTTGTATAGTAGGCACTATGCTTAATGCGCTTCCCTTCTTACCCTGACACGCCCGACGCTCTGAAACAGGCTCAGTCTGGACTCATCAGACCACATGAGGCATCATCTTTATGCCTTTAATTTCAATTAGCACAAAAATATTGGCGGTATGGTGGCGTAGTGGTTACCGTTATGGCCTTGCACCTCCAGGGTCGAGGGTTAGATTCCTGCCTCGGTCAGTGTGTGTGTGTGTGTGGAGCTTCCAGTGTGGGAATGCCGGTTTCCTCTCACAGTCCAAAGACATGCAGATTAGTCTGATTGCCATTCCCAAAATGCCCATAATGTCTGGCAATGGATCGGCACCACGTCCAGGGTGGACCCCGCCTCGTACCTCGATAAGCGGCATAGAAGCTGAATAAATGAATGAACCGTTAAAATATTGTGCGTGTGGAAATGCTCTTGATTTTACAATTTAACAATGCTGTGATTTGTAATGTTGACTTTATACAATGCAATATTCCAGATTTTAATAATGCCCTGGACAGTTCTTTCACAATTCCCGTAATTTTAATTTTGATGTTTATTTTATATATTTTTTTTCTTGCTGACAGCCAATAATTTACACCGCTGCAACTATTACTTTTTGGTTTGGCAGTGTAGTTGTCAGATTAAAAGGAACAATATGGGGGAATGTTGTGAAAAAAAAAAAAAAACCCAAGGTTGTGACTAATGTGGAATCATTGCTGATTACCAGTTTAATCTTGCAATCCAACATCTGGTAGCTTTAAGCACTTTTATCCTTTTACTGTACATGTTGGATATTAATGATAGCAACAGAGGCATTAGGAGCTGCAGTAAACATCTTGAGCAAAGCAGAATGTGATTTCAGAGGGGCGTCTCACGATGCACAGACGTCAAACAAACCATATTTGGAACATTTTTAATGAAGCTCCTGAGGAGGACGAGGCACTTCAGCGATGGAGAGCGTTAGTAAACACTGGGTTTATAGCCATGTAGGTTCAACAGAGGACTTGAGCAAATTCTCTTCTGTTGCTCCTCTTTCTCTTTTGGTCCGATGATGTTTTCTGCTTGATAAATCAGCAAACTGTTTATCACCTAACTGACTGAAGGTACCAAACGTAAATTTGACCACCTAGGAGTTTATGAGGAACAGATTCTTGATGACCGTAGGTGACCACAATCTCACCGCCTAAAAAGTGATATTAAGGGAGGTGTACTTGTACCCATGTTCCCATGGTCCTATGATCCCCAGATTTAAAAATAAATAAATAAATAAATAAATAAATAAACTACTGCCATTTTTTTGTCACACTTAAATGATTCAGATCACCAGATAAATGTAAATATTTAAAAGATAACAAGTAAATACAAAATGCAGTTTTTAAATGACGATTTTATTTATTAGGGCGAAAAAAGCTCTCCAAACCAACCTGGCCTTATGTGAATAAGTAATTGCCCCTAAACCTAATAACAATTTGTTATTAATAACTGCAATCAAGCATTTGCGATAACTGGCACTGTGGAAGTTTTTTGGCTTTTCTTTGCAGAATTTAAGCACGAACGGCCTGTTTAAGATCATACCACAACATCTCAATTGGATCTAAGTCTGAACTTTGACTAGGCCACTCTAAAACTTTAAGGATACTTTTCCACAGACCTGATATGTTCCAAAGGCCCTTGGTTTCCCGAGTAAATTTTTCTGTTAAAACACATTAGTCCTTCTATTCTGTTCGAGACAATTGTTACCCAATTCAGGGTTACCCAAAAAATATTTATTGAATTTTATCCTTTATCACTTAAAAACTATAGTAAACACAACAAGTATAATCGTTATCATTTTATGTGGTCTTGGAGAATTCTCTGGAAGAATTTAATCAAACAGTCAAATAAGGAGCAAACGTATAGGAACCTGGAAACATCGGACTCCGGGAACATCTCGATACCCCATATTAAGTATAATTAAAATTTTTCATGTTGCACCCTTCGTTTCTAATGATTCATATTGGTCACGCTTGTCTGTACGTTGGAACGAGCCTGGCAAAATAAAATAGTTAAAATTGTATTCGACACAATTGTAACTCTTCAATTTTAACAGAATTTTACACAGTAACTTTGAAAGATACCAAAATAATTTAGCTCAGTGAGGCTACAGAAGCTTCAATTTGAGTTTTAGCTCCATAATGAACTGCAACAACCCCAACAACAAGGGTTGTGAAATTTGGCTCCGATTAACCGGGAGCATGAAAATTTATACTGACCAAGACCCATGGTAATGTACTAATATGAAACTCAATTTCAATTTAAGACAGACTTGAAAAAAATACCTTAATTCAGGATATTTAAAAAGTTTATAGATCATGGAAAGCTCATCATGAAGCATGCAAAGTTATTAAAAAACATCAACAAAATAAAGAAGCACAATCGACCCGTAGTAGATGCTCACAGTTTTATTAGGATACTAAAAGGGAATCAGAGAAACATAGAGACATGCTAATTAAACACAGTGCTAACAGGAAGTAGAGGACGCTCCCATCTGTGTTACAGTTTCGATTATAACATGACATGTTGTGTTAAAAACACAAGAGCAGAGAATCCACAGCCAGCAAAGCTATCCTCGACCTGTAAACAACACGGTCTTAACAGAGCAACATCAATTAACCCAGTTTAAACAAAACCTTAACAAACCTTTAGTCTTAGGTTTAACTTTCCACAACCTTAACATATTTATTCATTTCTACTAATTAATCTTCTGCATAGAATTTAAATAGATAGCACAGTAACCCCGATACCCTGTTAATGATAGAAATGATTCAGGATTCAAGAGTAAAGTCGAAAAAGAAAAAAAAAACACAATTAAAGCATATTATATCGTTTAATGTTTTAAAGATATTTTAATATATGAATTAAACTAAAATTAAAAACAGTCTTATTTTATCAACTACTAATAATTTTTATATAATTAAAGAAGATAAAGAAAGAAACAGAATAATTCCGACATAAACCGGTCCCCACTGTAAAACAAAGCAGAATTATATATGTGTGTGTTGTTTTTTTTTTTTTTTGATTTATGAATTAGCGAGCATGCACAGAAATGATCCTCAATGTTAATCTGAATGCTATATATAATAATTATGAATTTTGGAGTCTATAAACCATTTGCGACCTCTAGTGGCTGACGATGCAAACCTACTTTTTAAAGCGTTTTGTTTTTTGAGATATATGGGACTAATTCTAAGTTACAGGCGGAGCGAAAAAGCAGAGAAAACATGAAGACCATCAGCTTTTACGGTCACGCTGCTTCATTGCCACATATCAGCATTGTCGCCGTTCTCATGGAAGCGGTGAAGATGGTCCGAGTACCTGTAAGGTGGACAGGAACACAATGATATAAAATACGTTTGTAATGAAAATTTGAACAATTTTTTTTTTTTACATTTTCTATAATGTTTAGATCTGAAATTTCCTGTCAAACCTTTATATACATTAATCTCTTGAGAACAGAATGCCCTCATATGACCACTTGACATTTTCTCCTAACTACATCGGGCAAATACATCCTTGTATGGTCCTCATATGGGGACCATTATGTGTAATCGTTTTGGCAATTTTTTTCAGTTCATATGCGGCGTGTTAAAGACTTGTGATGAAACTTCTGGTGAATGAAGGCCTAATACCGACATTTGACATTTACAAAAGACTTTGAACACAGTACGGTGATGAGACTCTTAGACTAGTCTTGACCTTGTTTCCACATGTTTGAGCCATTAAAGGAGTTCCTGGAACACCAATGTTTTAGACAAGATGCAGGCCGTCTGATCATGGCTCTGGTGTACTAAGAAAACTAATTCTCCATAATCAAAACTCCCAGTTCGACTTGAACAACCCCTCGTAAATTACTGGTTAAAAAAACAACAACAACGTACATATAATAGCAAGTGTGTGAGGAAACACTCACTTCTTAGCACAGTACGCAGCACAGTCACGGCCAACGCTCTCACTCCAGGCTGTTTTATAGAGTACCTGATACAAACATATCATTTATTAACATAATAAAATGATAGCAAGGTTAACAGATTTAGCAGCCATTGGTTAGATAAAGTTGATCAGAAAAAGATCTGTTTTAGAAAGTCTGTTGCAATTTGCCTTTTAACACAATACAAATATAGCAATCAAAGCTGCTTAGAAAGAATAACATAAAAAAAGAAAGAAAAGAAAGTATTGCGTATTGAGTAAGACTGCTCAATCTGGTCATAAAAGATATTGTCTTTAAATTAGAACAGAAAGTGTGTTAAAATCTGTTGTAAACTCTGTGCCACCCCAAATCCATTCAGAAAGGATTAGCAAGATAGCAAAAATTGCTAGGATTAGGAGGCACATTTTGTAGGAAGAAGAGCTAAATTGCTTTCAAAAAGTATTTTGAAAATCTGTTATTTCTTACAAATTCTAACAGGAAAAGAAATATATATGTCCAAGTAAAAAAGAAGAAGAAGAAGAAAACAGCTATCTTACTAACAAATGTAACACTAGCTGTGCTGCTCTTTAGCTAACGCTAAGCAGTTGAACACTAGCAGCTTCTTTAAAAGTGTAATATTTTACAGTATACTGGCCATTTAGACATAACAGACATAAGCTGTGGTGCTATTCAACTTATATTAGAGTTTAGAGTTTAAAGTGTGAGAAGTTTATTCCTAAACAAGCAGAGTTACACTTCCATTCAGGAATGGTTAGAAAGCTAGCAAAGATTGCTAGTAGTAGGAGGCATGTTTTATAACAATAGGGATAAAGTCTGACATTCTGAAAAGCTTTTTTATTTTATATTATTATTATTATTATTATTATTATTATTATTATTATTCCCTACAGTCTGAGCAAAAAAAAAAGAAGAAAAAAATTCACTAAAGAAACAAAACCTAAGACTAATATCAGTTGCTTACTAGCTGTGCTTCTTTCTACCTAATGCTATACACTGTAAAAACAAAAACATCGTAGCAAGCAGAAATATGTTCAATCTAGTCAAAGGTATCTGCAAATTTAAAAAATCTATACATCTGGCCTGTTATAATCTCACATTAAGAGCCTGTGAATAAAAGTGACTAGAGCAAATCTGCTTTAACTGGCTAAGATGGAATGTTTTGCAGTGTAGCTGAAAACAATTATAGCAGCTTCTGTATTTTTTTCCCTTTCTTTTTTAACGCCATGCCAGCTTCAATGGTCATATTGCATTTTATTCCATTTTTATATTCCAATTTTAGTTATTCACAATTAAAACTAGATAAGATATTTAAGAATAAATCTTTCTAAGAACTTTAAAGCTAAATTTGGATTTACTTGGTCAAAAGGTGTCAACAGAGTAGAACAAGTTCCTCAGGGGAGTTAGCTTCTGCTAATCCTATAATTTTGCTCTTATCATGGTTCACACCTTTTCTTTCCCTCTAAATTGTAAATCAGCTCATGTTTATGGTTAGTTGATTCACCTCAGAATTATTATCCGACTTAACAGCGCTAACTGTTTGTCTACTCTAATAAACGTCTCACAGACGAGAGCACTGAGGTAAAACTCTGTGATCCACTATTACGGATATTATAAAAAGTTAAACCTGTTACTGTTTGGTGCACAAATGATCCATCATTATATAAATGGATCAATGTAAATCACTCGCTTGTAGTATGCGAGATGTAATTCCAGTTAATGGATGAAGCGAAGTGAGCAAAGTGTACTGTATATGTGTAGGTTTTTACCAGAAACACCAGGCAATGGAGGAAGAGAGTATAGAAGAAAGCAATTGTTCTGGCCATCTTGTTGGACAAAATGACACGACCCTGAAATACAGACACATGAGAAATCAGCCACGCTCATTTACCGTATATACTGCGTGCATGGTACATCAAACATATTGTGTATTTATGGGTGTAAAACAATGTATTTAATGGTTATAGAGCTTTGTTTGCTTAAAGAATGAACAAAAGGGCTTGACAAAACTTCGCAATTTACATTCATGGATTTTCCATCAGATTGCCTTTATACTATAATAAGAGTTAACAGATTTCAGCCCGGGGCCAATCCACCCACATTGACGGTGTGATTGTGTCACTGGGATGCCCTAATTAGATGACTCTTTATTACAGTGTATGAAGTTTGAAACAACAACAGACTTGAAAATCTCTTCCTATGTTGGGTGGTGTGTGTGGGTTTCTAGCTAGTGTTTGTGTAAGACACACCAAGCTGAGGGTAGCCTTGTCCCATGGGCTGAGGCTCAGGTATCGTCTCTGGCGTTCCTAAGGATAAAATATTGACAAGATGATTAAAGATGATATGGTAGCAAAAAGCTCTACCCTGTAGTGGTTTAGGTACACACATCAGTCTCTTCTCACCTTCTTGCTGAAGGAGGCAAAAGGGTCGAGCCTCTCCTCATACTGCGAAGAGTAGCGCATCACAGTGTCATCACTGCCTCCGCTCTACATATACACACATACAGACACGATTCACAATGAAACTTGACCACAAGCATATGTCTGTACTGGACGGTACATTGTAATTTCACATATGCAGCATGTAATTCCTTTGAAGTTCTCCAAATTATTATTATTTTTTAAATAAATATTGATGCCTGCAGACTTACTCTGGTTGGGTAACTCTGCAGAAACTTGATCTTCTCGTACAGTTTGATGTTGTCAGCACGGAGACTGTCCAACTCAGACTGCAGGGCCTGTAGGGTCTGATGCAGAGAGCGACTCTCCTGAGGGACAGGGGAGGAGAGATATGTTAAAGATACACACATTAACATGTACAGACAGAACAGAAGGTGATTAATAGATAGGAGGGAGAGAGAGACCAACAGATGCAGATAGAACAGAATGTAGTGACAGAAAGGTACAGCAACAAGATCAAAACAGTGAGAAAGACAGAGTGAGTGAGCGTGGACTGTTTTATAGGATTAGAAGGATATCAGTTCTAATGGACTCAAGGAGTAAGGGGACACGTGGATTGATTTGAAGAATAAGGTTAAAGTGAACTTGATTAAGGGCACACATGGCCTTAAGAAACAAGGAGACATGTGGATATATTTGTGGAATAAGGATAAAGTGGATGGATTTGAGGAATAAGGTTAAAGTGAACTTGAATAAGGGGACATGTGGATGGACTTGAGGGACAAGGGGACATGTGGATGGACTTGAGGGACAAGGGGACATGTGGATGGACTTGAGGGACAAGGGGACATGTGGATGGACTTGAGGGACAAGGGGACATGTGGATGGACTTGAGGGACAAGGGGACATGTGGATGGATTTAAGAAATAAGGATAAAGTGGATAGATTTGAGGAATAAGGGTAAAGTGGATGGATTGGAGGAATAAGGATAAAGTGGATGGATTTGAGGAATAAGGGGACATGTGGATGGATTTGAGGAATAAGGGGACATGTGGATGGATTTGAGGAATAAGGGTAAAGTGGATGGATTTAAGGAATAAGGATAAAGTGGATGGATTTAAGGAATAAGGATAATGTGGATGGATTTGAGGAATAAGGGGACATGTGGATGGATTTGAGGAATAAGGGGACATGTGGATGGATTTGAGGAATAAGGGGACATGTGGATGGATTTGAGGAATAAGGTTAAAGTGAACTTGAATAAGGGCACATGTGGACTTTAGGAATAATGGCACACATTGATGGATTTACGAAATAAAGGCACTCATGGACTAGAGGAATCAGGGCACTTGTGGACTCTAGAAATGAGGGGACATATAGACTTGAATAAGGGTACAACTGGACGGATTTGAGAATTAAGGTTAAAGTAGACTTGAATAAGGGCACACTTGGACTCGAAAAATGAGGGCACACATGGACTTGAGAAATGAGGGTATACGTGGACTCGAGGGCACTTACAGCCTCCAGTTCCTGGTTTCGAGCTCGGAATCTCTCTCTCTGGCTGGAGATGATGGACAGCAGAGAATCCATCTGACCCTGGGGAAGCTCAACCTGAGAAGAGCTGACCACTCCTACACACACACACACACACACACACACACACACACACACACACACACACACACACACACACACACACACACACACACTTGTTCAAACCGCCTGCGGTCTATGTGCTGCAGAGTATGTAGTTTGTGTGCTTTACCTGTAAACAGAGCTGTGGCCTCTTTAATAGGCTCAGGGATTCGGTCCATACCACTCAGGTCTGCCCCCTAGTGGACACAAATCACAAGTTTCAGCAACAACATCACTTTTTAATACCTTTTTACATTTCACGTCACTAATGTCTTCCTCTGAGCGGACTGTGTGGTGTACCTCTGCATCAGGTCGTGCCAGGGATGACATGGCCTGGATGGTGCTCAGGTCATGCTCCAGTTTGAAGATGAGCTCCTTCTGCTCGGCACTGGTCTTCACTGCAGCTGCAAACTCCACCTGAAGCGCTGTGTAGCGTCCTGTCACACACCCACACACATCATGGTGCATCCATTACATTATCACAGCACTGAATATAACAGTCAGACACATGAAACTCATCAAAGCAATATAATTATTCACTTTTTAAGCAACAAATACTTCCTTTGTACCACTCACCTGTAGTGAGGATCTATTTTAAATGATTGATTATACAAACACTTGGAGGGGGAAAGAGATGGAACAGGTTTCGCTGTGCAGATATTACCCAAAGAGACACCGAGCATTATTCATTATGAACTTTGTGTTAGGAGTTTCTTGCTTTTATTAGTACAGTTCAATCACTTTTTAGTACCACATACACTGCAAGATGTTTCATGAGGAATACATGAGGTCTCTCAGCCTCTAAAAGAGTGTTTTATTGAATGCACTTGTAGGAGAAAGCAGTAACAGCAGAAAATAAAAACCAACATTGTAATCTGTTAAGTGGAGCCAGAGAGTCCATGACCTTTTAATTTCGTTACGGCGATGAAAACCACGGCCAGAATTGTACTGTAAGGCATTTATTACTGAATTTGACTCAGCATTTGGATCAAATCTTAACAACGGCCTATAAAAATGAACCTCGGGAATGAAACAACAACAAAAAAAGCCAGACTATTATTGTACATGTTGCGTCTGATTTTTGAATAGTTGGATAAATCCGTCATGAAACGCTTTGTGAACTTTTCATTCGTGAACTTTTTGGTCCTCGTACTGCAAAACTACCGAGTACTGAGAAAATTCGCAATGAGCCAGTTGCATATTTTACCCAAAATGATTAAACAAAGTTTAAGGAGGGAGATCCATATACTGTACCCAGCTTTTACGGCATCTCACTAAAATGTTCTAGCTTTTAATTTCCCCGAACTCTGAATAGGAAAAAACAGGAAGGAAGAAAACTCAGAATTTCAGCTTAGCAACTACGCTTTTTGCTTTTTAAACAAGTCACACTCTATATGTATGTTAGTATTCACTTTAGATTTATCAACATTAACTCATTCATGTATTAGATTGTTAAATCTTTAACACTAGGTTTGTTTACATGGATGCTAATATTCTACTAATAATCTAAATAACTGCCCAATCAGAAAGTAAACAACTCTGACTGATCCGACCAGAACGAATTTTTAATTTTAACGAAAGGGGTAGTGTGTACTGTTTGGAATTTGTTTAATAGGTAAATATTAGCTGTGTAAACACTTGATCGGAGCGTTTTTCCCTTTGGAAATAAACTATATATAAACTGTGTTTTCTTTCTGCGCATTTTTACCCCATGTGCAGGTTAACATTAGATGATGCAGAATTTTTTTCTTCCATTCCTGATGAGGTACGAACATCTGACCAGTCAGTACTTTGATCAAATTGGGCTTTTGGCTTTGGAAGGAGATCTAATTGGCTCACATTTCATACACAGTAAAGCATTTAAACAATTATAGATGAGACTGAAGCCTAACAGAACCATAATCTTTTCCAAGTTGGAGGAAAATACTACATTTCCTTTATATTTCCAGCGGATTGAAAGCTTCACAGCGAGCAGAGAATGAACACGTTTTATCGGATCATCGTCCAACTAAAGAGTTAAGTTGGAATCTCTAATCGGAACGATTTAAATCGTATTGAAAAAATATTGTCTCTGTAAACGTAGCTACCTACTGTACGGATTGTTTTTTTTTTTAGTAGAGGAAAACAAAAATCATAACCATAGCATTGCAATATTGACAATGATGAAATATAACCTTGTATTTTTAACGTTCCAATATTTATACACTGTTTCCATGTTCCATAGCCACCAGAAATCGTGACAAAGTGTGCATCAGAGAAAGGAAAGAAAAAAAATAAATAAAAAAAGACGGACCACAAGCCATGTGTGTTTGTATAAAAGATATTTACTTCAATTATCACACCTAGGGTGCTAGTGAATAATAATAATCATAATAACAATAATAATACATTGTGAAGATTTCTTACAGTGATATTGCTTCTCCATATTGTATAAGGGACTGTCTTACAGTGCTGAGAACAGACTACATAACACACTAAAAAAAAATACGGGAAAAGAAACCCCTCCAACAAAAAGGTCAGAGGATAAAAGAAGGTGAAATCAAATCCCGGACCTAACCCGAGGCGAGGCTGGGAGATGAGCGAAGAGAGGAGAAAGGCAGTACAAGTTTCAAAAACGCTCATGCAGACCGAAGTGACGAGGTCACACTGAAACACACGGGTGGAGTTCGGGAAGATTCTTTTGAAGTGTCACGATAAAGTCAGGGGGAAAGTCGTGATTCAGCGGGGTCTACGTTCAGAGGTATGACGGGATTGCTTCGCAGAATCAGTCTATTCCGGGTCTATGGCACCGTAACTAGTGGAAAGCATGAGGAACAAAACACTTAAAACACTTGAATAAGAGCAAAACTGAAAGTCAGTGAGCGTCTGGAACGCTCCACACATACACGCATGACCTAACGCCTAGTGCTGTCTCATGAGTTTGGGGCAACCATGTACAGTATTGTGTGCGTGTGAATTTGTGTGTGTGTGTGCGTGCGTGTGCGTGTGTGTGTGTGTGCGCACCCAAACTGGAGCCAGTCTAACAAATCGCGCCTGCGATACAAATCTCAGAATTACAGGTGTTTATTCATGACCGAGTGAGAAAGAACGCCGAGAAACGACGGCGTCTCAAAACTTCAATGTGAAGTCGCAATTCGATGAAGCGAAAGTTAAGAGCTGAGACAGATCGATGGTGTGAGAGGGAAAGTAAAACGCCAAAAAAAAGAAGAAACACAAAGAAGTATATACACATCCTACGTCGAGACACACAGACCTCAACAGAGTCTCAGGGAACGTCTGACATAATCTTAGTATTTGGCATGATCCGTATCCGTATGCGTATCTGTCACACACACACACACCAAAAAAAAAAAAAAAAAACAGAAGAAAAGTTGTCCAACCTCCTAAAAATTTCTCAAAAATCTTCTCCATATCATGATCTGATAAAGTTTGTACATCTCATTACAGATACTATACATAAGAAAAGAAGTAAGCCGTCATGTTTTTTTTTTTTTTTTTTTTTTTAATGATTTTTTTTGTTTTGTTTTTTTGGGGGGACCGTGTCATAAACCCGTTTGTAGTGAGTGCTTATCAAATGCTAATGGACAAAATAAAAATAAAAATCCCCGTAACTAATATCCGAGGGGGCTTTGAGGCCTCTGGCACTTTAAGGCTGGGTGTGGGTGTGGCCCCAAATCCCCCGCCCTCCACTTGGGTTTTTTTTTTTTTTTCTGTTTGCTTGTTTTTTTTGTGTCAGTCCTGATATAATCCCACCACTGATAATAAAGAAGTAGTGTCCCAGCTTTCCAAAGCTTCAGCTGAAAAACCGTCCTTTAGAAAAACCACTAGAAATCTGGCAGGGTGGCTTGAAGTAGTAAAGTGATCAAAGGTGACGAGCCACAAAATGGCCGATAAGTAGAGTTAGGATTTATTATTATAACTTTTTTTTTACGTCTCTCTATGCCGTTTTTTTTTTATTTAATTTTTTTATTTAATACAAATGACTAACTGTAATCTCTGAAACAACTTCTTACAAAATGCTTTTGTAACCCGGTTCAAATATGACGAATGATGGCGTGAGAACGAAGTTTCACGTTTGCGTACAATTTCATAAACGACTCGTGGACGAAAAATATCACGTATCCAGTTAGCAGCAAAGACTACAATTCCCACCAACCCCATGATCCGAGGGAACTCTAAACTAGCGCGCTATTTTCAAGGTTGTAGCAAATTAACAGTTTTGTTCCCTCCCCTTTAAAAAAAAAAAAAAAAAAAAAAAAGCATGTGCATCCTCTACACTTTATGATTTGGGATAATAGACATAGTCATGACGTATTAAATTGACACGTTAGTCCTAAAGCTTATTCATATTACGAAAAAATAAAAACAAAAACGTGTAAGTGAATCGTTTCTAATGCTTCAAATGAACGTTATAACTTAAAAACAATCCATAAACGTAAAACTCTGACCAGTTACACGACTCGGCGTGTCTTCGCGTCCCAGTGATTCCGTTCAGTTCTGAAGAATCCACTTCATATCGAGTACAAAACAACGGAGGCTCGTTTGTCCTGATAAAGAAGCCAGTGTTGTCACGTGCACGCCCGCTACAAAAAAAAAAAAAAAAAACGTTTAAAATAAGACAAACCCACACAACAACAAGAGCACCAACAAGAACAGCTCGACACACGGTACGATATGTCTCGGTAAAATCTGTACAACCTTTGCATGGTGGTGTATAGAATCTCTGATTTATTTCGGTAGAAAAATAACAGTTCATTCTTGAATTCATAAAATGCGCTCGTAAGAAATTCACTATTCGCCAATGTGACGATGAAAGCGATGGGCGGAGCTAAAATTCGGAAAAACTCTGAACGAGTAGGCATGTGTCAGGCGCGTGGGTACGTTCGAATATCGCGAATACCTTGTTTCTCAGGTAGGGGCAGAATTGGCGTGATGGCTCTCGTTTTAGGTTCCTAATTTTGAAAATAAAATGCGTGCGTCGTTATAAAAATAGGGACGCATCGGTACAGTACTGTAGTGACATTGTGCATGTTTAATCTGCGCTCGTGAATGATATCAACATCTAATAGGAGGTGACATGATTTGATGTGGCTTTAACGCCAATCTGCGAAAAAAATATAAAAAGTAGCTAAACCAACAACAACTTATTAATAAAGTTAATAAGTGTGTTTTTATTATATAGAGAAGGTAATATGTGTAAAAACGAGCATGTGAGGAGAGGGAGAAACCGCTGATGAGCAGTTCAGTTCGGCGAGCACCGAGACCCTGATGCAGCATCGCCGCTCCTCCGATCGCAGAAGAGTCTTATCGCATCCGGGACGACATTTCCCCAGCATGCAAGCTCCGCCCACTTTACGCTCTCCTTCCTTCAAATAAAAAAGTAATTTTCAGGAGTACTAATTTCTGTACCAGCGCTCACATGCACCGTCTTCATCTGAAAAACAAACAACAAAAAAAAGTATCGATGCATCCCTATTTAGAAATGAATATACCGCAATTTCTAATTAAATCCGAGTACGTGCCTGTCTTTGAAAGTTTACAACTTAATACACTACTTAAAAATGATGAAATGCCCTGATAAAGAAATAAGCAGTAGCGCAATTTATTATAATTTTTTTTTTTAAGCGTCTGATCCACACGCTGAGAGCTGGGCTTCCTTTACACAATGAAAGAACTTCCCAGGATTATTGAAAAGCTCCTCAGTGTGTACAAAAAAAAAAAAATAAATAAATAAATGGATCAGCGCCTTGTGTAACGAAAGAAAGAAAGAAAGGAGTAGAAATTAAACGAATAGCGTAACAGCAGTTGGGTTCTTTGATACAAGGAGCTTCGCCGTTGAATCTTTTGAGGTTTTCGTTATTTTTATTTGAAATGAAAAGAAACGAACGAATGCATAATTTTTTTTTCTTTTTGCCCCCCCCCCCCCCACCCCAGGTCTTAGCCTGAGCTCAAGTTAAGGAGGGACTAAAACAGATCGAAAACAGGGACGAGGCGGGACGTGATGATTAAGGAAACGAAAAGAAAATCATGATAAATCGTTGACCTGATAGATGCGCTCGCATGCACACAATAACCCGTTTTAGTACAGTATTTGGTTTCTTTGAAAAGAGCTGCTGTAGAGGATTCTCTCTCTTTCTCTCTCTTTCTTTTGTTCCCCACCCCCCCCAGAAAAAAAAAGAAAAACGACAAAACAGCAGATGAAATCATGGGTCTGAATTCTTCATTGAATCATGTAACAGAAAAGCAGGACGAAAAAAAAAAAAACAACAACAACAACAAAAAAAAAAACTTCAACACGGGTCCGTTCAAGTCACTTAACTCAGTGTTCTTATCAGTGTATGAATAACTTCGCATCATAAGATAAAACTAAATATCTTCCACTGACCAGTCAGTACAAAACAGCGACACGCAACGGTGAAAAGGAAGAAGAAAAATATAACAAAATCAGCCTCGAGCACCGAGAAAAGGGAAAAGTCCAACTATACATAATTCAGTAAATCTGTGAAACCTGGAGGATTCAATCAGACGTGTGAAAGCCCGAAAGGAAGTGCGGAAAGCTTTCCGAGCAAACCGATAAAATGTTAAAGACAGGAGGAGAAAACTTGGTGTTCGTGCTTTTGAAGGCGAATCGAAAAAAAGAAAAAAACCAACAAGAAGTAAAAAAAAAAAAAAAAAAGAAAGAAAAAAGTGCAGGGTTGAGTACTGAGCATTCTCATCTCATCCAAGACGGATGAAACAGATGATGTTTAGTGTTTCTAGGTTTTAAAAACCAGATTAATGACGTGCCGTCTTTTTACCAATTAATGAATTTAAATGGAAATGTGACAGTTAGTGTTTTCTTAGTTTAATAGTAACAACTATAAACTATTGAATCGCTACGTAGCTGGTGAAATGTGAGAAGGCACTCGAGACACACGGAGCTCAGGGAACTCGCCGTGCCTCAGCTTCCAGGAGACGACAAAATACCTACAATAATGTTCATTAAAAAACAAAAACAACAACAAAACAAAAACCTATCCTCAGACTTGGGTTAATTTTTTAGTCCTGACTCTTGTGTAAGATTGTGCTTTATTTTAACTGGGTTTTTCTGTGCAATCCGGAAGTGCTTTAGCTACAAATCTGACCTCGTGATCGATAGAAGGACGTGTGAATGACGTTTCAGTCTGGAACTTGCAAGGCAATGAGATTGATGCGGGCGTGCGTTTATAACCTTGGATTTATAGTTCCATATAATATGATGGTAATTGCATTACCATGTCCAAAATTACAAATGAAGGAATTATAAAAACAGGAGCACTGCGTAGCGCAGACGTGATGATCAATGAGAAAGAGACAGCCTTTGGCTTTGTCTGTGTGTGTGTGTGAAAGGCAAATCGCAGTGTGCTGCTGCTTTAAGTGCTCGCAAAGACGATTCGTCGAGCCTGTAAAAGGGCTTCGCGAAGTTTGCAATAATCTCAACGGCAGTGTCGTCTGGATAACTCTCACAGTTCAACAAATTTCTATGGACTAAAATTGCTCCGCTACTCTTTTACCTTTAAAAACCTTCGTCTTTGTGCTTTGAAAGCGTGAAGCAGTGCAGGATAAGGCCAAAAACCGTCCTCTGTAATACTTTGTGTGAAAATTTATATATATATATAAATGTGAGATGAAACATGATATGATTAAGTGCATCAGAGGAAACATCTCGTGCTCAGTATTCACACCACTGCACAGGGACAGAGGACCAGGGCAGGATATTGCAATGAACATGCTGCTGCTGCTGTGTAAAGTCAGAAAATCTAGCTTATACTCCGGTATAACCAAATAAATAATAATAATAATAATAATAAAAAAAAAAAACTTTCAGAATAATTGTTTTTTAAAAAGAGCATCTTGTTTTTTTTTTCTCACCTAACTTAATATTTTTCCTGATTGTTTTGCCTTTAGGCAGAATCCGTCACATAATACAGAAAAAAAAAAAAAAACGTTTTAATCGTTACTGCGAATTTTCGGTCCATTTAAAACATTGTCTGGTTTGCTTTTGCTGTTTTTAACAGCTCTTGTCCTTTTTTTTTTTTGTTTGTTTGAGGACAAAAAAAAAATCCCCCTAAAGTTGTATAAAAAAAATAGAACACTGAATTAGAAGGCGTGTCCAAGCCTTTGATTTATACCCCTTTGATGTGCTTGTTTTTAAACCAATAAACACAATCCACAGCTACTGTGCGGTCCATAGGATTCTCTAATCCTTATGTTGCTTAGCAACCAAAGTCTACTGGTAATAGAACATGTTGCATGAAGGAAGATGAATTAATGGGAGTATATCTATAAAAAATAAAAAAAAATCAATCTACTTATTGAACAGTGTATATATATAAACCAACCACTAGAGGGCATTAATATTCATGTTAACATCACTATAACATGCAACCTTATTCCATACGATTCCGTCATTTTTAGTGATAGATGCAGATAAATACGGAGTATTTAGGAAACGCTTGTGACCTTTTTTCCCCTACTTAACAATGTGCTGATCTCACTTTTAATTATACGACTTTATAGTGTAGGTTTACTTGGTAGAATAAAACCGGTGTTTTTTTTTTTAATGCATCCAAATGCTACAAAATCTCCTAAGGAGCGCTAATGATTATCGTAATGGGTCGCATTAAATAATAAAATGTAAATAAAAGAAGCACGAACACCAAGCCCTCGTGTCCTAGTCAGAACTTAATGCTGAAATAGTGCAGACTTTTCATAGAAGGAAATGTGTGGGCTGTGAAAAGAAAAAAAAACAAAAACATTAACATGCACCAAACATCAGAGAGGGATCCAATCAGACCACACGCACTCGCACACACACTCACACACAAAGAGTCACTGATTATCCGCAGTGTCCAGAACACAAGAATGAGGGAAGTCCACGTTCTCTGAAGCGCAGAGACAGAAACGCCAGTGTACACAGGGCCTGAGAGGTACGAAACACGCTCGCCAACACACGAGGAGAAGAAAGAAAGAGGAAAAAACGAGATCAGTACATCAGAGAGGATATAAAAAGAGACGCGATGCTTCGTACTACGTGAGAAAGTAAAGAGCAACAAAATCGATAAAATCAGATAAACGTTATCAATAACAACAACAACAACAAAAAAAAAGTGAACAGCTATTAGTCAGCTATTAAATGCCATCGTGATCGCGCTGAAGTGACATCATTAGAATCCGACGTAATATAAACGAGTTCAAATAATCTGCAGAATTCATTAATATACAACGTATGAGAACTAAATCTTGTAAATATTACCCAATACTGCCGGCAGTCTAAAATCAGTCTAAAATTAGATAAAAAAACAAAAAAACAAAAACAAAAAACGTGTAACTTGCCCTCTTATAAACCAATACACAATAATAATAATAATAATTAATATAATAACAATAAAAAAAATATCGTAAAAACAAAAACACACAGCACCTATAAATAAGCCAAATAAACTCGTAACTCTATATGATGCTTAAGGATATGGCGATGAAAAACAATCCGGAAACAAACAAACAAAAAAAAATAAAATAAAGGAAATAAAATCCGCTACTTCATTAGAAGCCTAACGATAACAAGCTTATGAGAAGAGAGGAAGTGGGGCAGTTGTGCACTCTAGATGTGTCGGTGTGTGTGTTTAGACGTACTGAGACACACACACACACACACACACACACACACACACACACACACACACACACACACACACACACACACACTTGTGTTCAGACAGTACAGAAGGGAGGCAGTGGATTGGCAGGCACTGAGAGCTTGTTTGGGGTTCGAGAGGTTCGAGCGGTGTCTTCACACACTGCGTCTCCTCGTTGTGAACGGCAGAAAGAAAGCGAGATGAAACGAACGAAGGCGCCAAAATATGCTGCACAGATACAGTCTTCTTTAAAATAATAATAATAATAATAATAATAATAATAATAATAATTTGGTTGGAGCACTTATTAATTCGTTTTTACGTAAGGAAGAAATGCGTCCGGTTTGAATAAAGAGATACGAAGCAATACTTTGGTATCACGTACTTGGTGCTAAGCGTGTGCTCGATTCGGACGTCGCGTCTAACGTAACAGAACTTTTGGGAACTCTTTCCAGGTACTCTTTAAAGAAAGAAGGACAAAGGAGGGGTAAAAAGAAAGAAATCAAATCGGAGTGTAGAACTGTATGGTGTTGCATGTCATTTTTGTTTTTTTTTTGTTTTATTCATGTATTCATTATTTTTTTTTATTTAAAGTGAACTGTGCATCTCTTGGCGACGTCAGAGGAAAGAAAAAAAAAGTAAAAATCAACCCCTCGGCGAAGATTTGAACAGTACCGCTTGAGTATCTAATGAGCACAGGACTACAAGCTCACGCTCCTCTAGTCCTCGATCCGTTCCTGCAACAGATGCCGACGTGATGCGATTCGTGTTTTTTCTTCTTCTCCTTCTTTAAACGTGGTCGGATGTGGCGTGAACCGTGCCGTTAAAGCTGTGAAGTCGATGTGCACTACAGGAGCTCTACATGACGAAATATCACTACGTCACCTACCACCATATATTCTCGTGTTATTTAAAAAAACATTTTTTTGTTGGGTGTGCGTCATATTTTTTTTCCCCTCCGCTCTAAACCTTGCATCTTATTTTCATGGACGTAAAAAAATGTTGATTTTTTTTTGTTTGTTTGTTTTTGTTTGTTTTTACCCCCCCACCAAAGATTTAAAACACTTTTTTTTTTTAAAAGTCAATTCTCCCTTCAAAAAAAAAAAAAAAAAAGTGTATATTTTGGATCTTTTTTTTCTTTCTTTTCTTCTTGTCCTTTAGAGTCAATAGACTGTGCAATCTCTTAGTGGCAACCGAATTGCTAAATATATATAGATATGTATATATATATATAAATTTTATTTTATATATATATATAGAAAACCTTGTTCTTCATTAGAGGACTTCCTCATAGCGAAAGAAAAAAAAAAGAAAAAGAGAAAGAAAAAGGAGGTGAAGAAACGCAGGAGGTCCTCGGCCATTAGATGGCGGGTGTGGACGGAAGGAGAGACGGGAAATGTGAGGACGAACTTCCGATCCCCTTCCTTCAGTAACTTCTTTTCTTCTCTTTTTTTTTTTGTTCTCAATCCTCTTGTTTTTCAGCCAGAAGTAATGGAGTAGGTTAAAAATGTTACACGCGCACGCCGATTACAAAACATAAAATAAAATGACCAAAAAAACAAACAAAAAAAAACAACAAAAAAAACAAACAGGCAAAAAGAAAAGAAGTGTAACAGTAACAGTGTGAAGAATCAGAGCTCGGAGTCTGTGCGCACTTTGAGGCGAGTGTGCTGATCCTCCCCTTGAAGTGTGCCTTAGAAGGAAAGAGCCCTAGATGAGAGAGGCAGCTTAATGCTGAGTTCGGGGTCGGTTCGTCAGGGCGCCGCGGCCGACGGGAGACGGCTAAGTGCTTCATCTCGGTACAAGAATCCGGAACGATCCGCTTCCTTTTCTTATACACACACTACTGCACTTGTTTGTCCTCCTCTTAAAGAAAAAGAAAAAAATCATCAAAGTCTCATGGCCGCACTTGACTTTGGCTATACCCTCTGGAGGTAAGCGTGTCCCCTCCTAGGTCAGACTGGGAATATCGGGGAGGGTGTGTGTGAGTGTGAGTGTGTTCGAGTGTGTATGGGTGTGTGAAAGAGAGCGAGAGCATCTCAGATCTCCCATTCGGACGGCTCCTCTTTGCTGGCGGCTTTCTCCAGCCTGTGGATGATGTTATTGAGGTTGGCGGCTTTCTTTATGCGCAGGCTGTTGTCCTTGGGGTTGCGCGCGAAGCCGAACAGGCCGAGGGACGAGCTGCCGCCCTGGTGCCCGCTGGTGCCAGGCCCTTCGGCGGCTGAGGTAGAGGGGTCGCTAGGGGTCGGCGAGCTGGACGGAGTATGCTCCTTGGGCATGTCCTCGAGCCCGGGTTCTGGCTTTTCATCGCTTGGGGCGTCCTGTCGCCCGTCGGTGGCCCCGTCCGAATCTGTGCCGTCGCATCCGTCGCCCGATTTTCCAGCCTGGACTGACGGGGAGCCACCTTCGCCTGCGGAAGCTGAGCCCGAGCCTGCAGCCTGGATCTCCTCGATAAAGAGCTCACGGCGGATACGAGACCTGGAAAGACAAAGAGCGAGAGAGAGAGAGAGAGAGAGATTAAGGGATTGATACTTTAAGTGCAGAGAACATCATTAAGCAGGAAATGGATTAGATGGATAAAATGATGGACAGATGGATAAAGGGAAGCGGGTACAAATAGGGGATAGGTGGAAAAAAAAGACAGAATGAAAGGAGAAAATAGAAAGTAATAAAATGATTAAGAGACAGAGTAGTAAAGGAAGTATGGATGTTTGGACAGACAATCAAAGGTATGTTTAATGGAGGAACGTAATGATAGGAGGACAAATAGACGTAATGGATGTAATTAAGGAAGGATGTATCGATCGAGGAATGTTCGAGTACAAAGTCTGAAGGATGGAGGAACAGATGGAGAATGATTGATGGAGAGAAGGAAAGGATGATGGATGTCGAATCTGATTGGTCCGAAGGTGCACATGTATTTATTTATTTATTTTTTTCACCTACAGGAGCACGGCTGTAACTCTTAATATTTAATGCTCTCATTGCAACGTCCTTGTTTCTATAGCGACGGCTCGTCGCTAACTGTTTTAAACTGTTTACCATTTACGTGGATGCTGATCTGATCCGATGAGCTTTTGATCAGAATTTAAGTTTAAATACAAGATGTGTGTAAAGTGAGGCGTTTAATCTGCTGGAAATATTAAATAATAAAGTAGAAGTATGTTTTTTCTTCAGATTGGGTCAGGCTTCCGATGGATCTTTTTCACCTTGTGCGTTATCGGGTTCTTATCCGCATTATTAGTGGAACATCAGTGTCCATGTAAACGCATGACCCTAATGATGTCGGATTCTCGATTCTGATTGGTTGGGAGGTTCGTCTACTGTACAACGTCACCTTGGACAAGAGCGAGTAACAATCCTGCTGCGATTCAAAATTTCAGGACTGACGACGAGGCTCATTGGAACACGTCGCCGTTTCCATAGCAACAAGTCAATCACATGTGTGCGGAAAGCTTTACGTAATCGAATTTTTTTTTTTAAAACATCAACAGGTTTATTTGGGTTTTTGCTTAAACACATTTTCTCCCCTCCTGAAAAACGTAATGACTTACATTTGATCCTGGTGCGCTTAGTACGTCCTGCTTCTTAATTCTTCGCATGGATTTCGGAAGAATGTTGGATAAATACAAATCGCGCCAAAATGTCTATCGAATTTCCCGACTGAACAAACAGAAACGAGACCCGGACTAACTTGAAGTCATGAAGTCATGTCTCGCAGAGGACGTACCTGTAGTTGTGGAACCAGTTGATGACGGTGCTGGTTTTGAGGTTCAGCTGGGTTGCCAGTTCCTCGATGGTCTTGGGAGAGGGGTAGGGCTTCTGCTGGTAGGCCCTCTTCAGCGCTTCTTTCTCCTCGGGAGCCAGGACCACGCGCGGCTTCTTCAGCTGCTGCTGAGGGTGGTGCTGAGGGCTGGTGCCCGGGCCGAACTCCGACCCCGTCAGGGTACTTTCCACCGGCTGGGTGTCGCTTACCGAGCTGTGGCGCCGCTTCATGTATGCTGTCGGAAACATGGAAAGAGCAACGGCGCTGAGAATGAGTGAGGGCAGAGACAGACAGCTTCACTGTGTACTAGCTTATATCATAACGCGTAAACAAATATACCGGCATCTGTGCCGGTTTACGATCAGCAGTAATTTATGTAGAAGTAAGAAAACATGACAGCATGCTCTGACGCATTGGAATTATGAATATTCGCCAACTTCGGCAATTAATAATACACGAGGAAGTAATGATGTGCGGAGAACTACGTATTTTACAGAAGAACAGTATAAAAAATTTAACACTTCACGCTTTTATCTGATGCGAGTCTGGTGCCGTCTATAATAATAAAAAATAATAATAATAAATAAAAAAAACACACACAAAAACATGCCACCAGGTGTCAGCGTTGAGCTGGAACTTTGAAACTCCACCGGGATATATAAGCTCACATCATTTATTTTGATTATGACGACATGCTTTCCATATTGAGGGGGAACGGTTTTCAGAATTTACAGCTCAACCGAGATTCATAATTCATAAATCTAGCTCTGTGCTGATCAGCCAATAAAATGAATGAATAAATAAATAAATAAATAAATAAAATAAAAAAAAAGGACTGGCGAGACCAACGGCCTGATGAAATCATATTTTAATGACGCAGACCGCTGCGCTCGATTCGGCGGGGGTTGTTAGTCAGCTCGGCTCGTTGAGAATAACGTCAGGCGTAAATAAATTCGTTTTTCAACACGTACACATACAAACATGCGATGCAAGTGTGCGTCTCAGGACTAGAAACGAAACACATGGCTGTGCTTCGAGGCTGGTTCTGTATTCTGTAGAGGTCACACGCCAGCCAGCAGCGCGGCTCTAAGCGGAGCTGATCGAGAGGTCGAGATTGCTCATCACCATGCCACGGGGCGTTTTTTTTTTTTTTAATTTTAACTGAGCAGAGATGGAGACCTCCTTCTCTCTCACTCTTCCCTGGAAGGTTGTATAAGGTCTTACAGGTCTACCGCTGAGGACATCGGGGCGGGTACTGTACGAACACACACTGGGCTCCGAATCGGGTGCGAGTGTGAGCGAGCACGAACGCTGCCGAGCAGCCGCGCCAGGGAAGAGAGCAGCGACGCCGGAAAAAAGCGTTAAACAGGCCTAATCACTCCAAGAATGTTCACTTAGCTTCACTTCAGGCACAGGGAGAGAGAGAGAGAGAGAGAGAGAGAGAGAGAGAGATGATGATGACGACGATGAGCACACAGGACTCTGAATAAGAGAGGCCATGGCCTGTCACATCTAATGAAAGGAGTGACACGGTGGCGGCTGATGAGGGCTGACAGCGCAGAGGGGATGACTCCCTCAGGAGGAGTGAGGGAGGGGGAAAGAGAGAGAAAGAGAGAGAGAGAAGGATGGTGGAGGAGAAAATGATGAGTGCAAAAACTGACTATATAATAAAGCCGTGCATTTCTACGCAAGATGTAAAAACAAGCAAAAACAAGTGTGCGCTCTCTCTCTCTCTAGTCCATCAAGCTTGGAAGTATGGAAACTAGGAATACATGTACAGTACTGTGTCTCTCCATAAACGATGTATATCCAAATTAAAATATCATACAAAATATAAAAAAAATACATAAATACAAGAAGATCCGAAGACGCAAGATCCGTTTCCTTCTTTAACCGCTCTGATACTCTTTTAAAGCACCTCGAAATCAAAGTCTTTCTGGCTAAGGGTTCACCAATGTTCATGTGCTGATCCATGGACTCTAGATCCATCAAACTGTACATCTGTGAGGAGCTCTCATGTGAACAGCCATGTTAAAGTCATTCCACAGGTTCCCAGCAGGATCTAGGACCGGGGTTTGACTGGGCCGCTCTGAAGTCGCTCGGGATTCGGGTGAAATGTTTCTTCATCTACAATCGTCTGGTCGTCTTTCTGGTGCCATCCATTATGCCTTACAATCCTCACTAGCGCCTCACTGCTACTTAAAGAGAGGCACCGCCACCCTTCACCGAGACGTCTTATTTTATCGCGCCAAATATATCCTATTTTGAATCAGGCCCAAAAATTTGTACCATGGTTTCCTGGATGCTCACACATTTGGCGACACGGTTTGGGAGCAGGCTTCAATTTCACAGCCCAGACTATAAAGAACACGTGCACGGAGCGGAGTAGTACTCGCCAGATGTTCCTGCAGCTCCTTTAACGTCGCTAATACGTTTCCACCTCGTCCTTCCATTCATTCTGGAGAAGCGTCCCGTTCTCGGTAATGTCACTGTAGTGCCCCATTATCTCCGCTCGTTCATGACGGCCTTCACGGTACATCTAATGCGTTCGGAGATTCCTTTGTACCCCCGTCTACTGATCATTACCTTTCTGATGCAAGATCCTGATCGTGCTTTGTAAGCTCTTTGACCACCGCGGGTTCGCGAGTCGGATTGGAAGACATCAATGAAATCAAAGGAAGAGGAAGAAATCTTGTTGGAGCTGCTGATCTTTATTCAGGATTATTCAGAATTTGGTTGATTGATGATAAGGGTATGATGCAACCCAGTTTTTTTTCTTTTTCTTCATGATGTTTCATTATGCTTACTAAACAGGGGTATGTAGAGTGTTTATATCCACTCTATACACACAAACACACTTAGACAAAATTTCCAAGTCATCGTCATCGTCCTGAACTTATTAATGGGCACCTGTGAAAGGATTCAAAAGCTGATTGCAAGATCTGGAGGATGTTGGAGGCACTTACACGCCACCAAGTGGTAGTATTTTGTATGTTCACCAAGTGTTAGTGAAAAGGAGGGCGCTGGTCAGAAAAGCAACCAAAAGGCAAAGGGTGATTCTGAAGGAGAGACGGCTCAGATTGGAGAACCTACAGTATTATCAGAACAACAACTGTGAAACGTGGTGGTGGTAGCATCATGCTCGGATTTCACGTTCAGACTCGGGGTTGCTTATCCGGCTAATCATAGGGTGAGGAAAGCTTTCTCTAGGCTCGCTGTTGCTCGGTAATCTTTCCATTTTCCAAATGATGTGTATTTAATGATGTCACACCTGAGCAGCCTTTTTCATAACCAACCTAAAGCTCAGAGGTCTTTGTCTTTATGATGCCTTGACACAAACTTTTCATTCGCAAAGCACGAAACCTGCACATCCGTGAACTGTAATAAATGCAGTAATACTGTAGATGAGTGCGGCGCTAAACTAATCGAAGCACACACTCCACGTTCTCCGTCTCACCTTTCTTCTCCATGCGCTTCATGTCCATGAGCTTGTCCACGTTGCGAGGGTCGCTGAGCCACAGCTGCATGCGTACGAACGGCTCGCGGCCCTTCAGGCTCAGCTTGTGCCAGGGTTTGGGCCGGGCCAGCAGGTCCGAGACAGAGCCCTGAGTCAGTCCCAGGATGGTTTCGCCGAACAAACGCTGACCTGCATCAACCATAGAGATGCACAGCTGTGTTAGTGCACCGAAATGCTGCTACGGTATTTCAATTAAACATAATATTATATTTTGTTGCTTAAACAGGCACAGGTTTTATCATACAATAATAATAATAATAATAATGACGGTTGCATGATCTAAACCGACAATTATCCTCACAAAGTGCTGTTCTGACCACAAATCCGAGGACATAAAAAGGCAGAAAGACTACAGACATGTTTGAAGAGAGTCATGTGAGGCAGAACAGTGCTTGTAATGAGAAAAGTAGGCCAGCCGTGCTGCTCTTGACATAAGCACTCCACTTTCCTCCTACTCTTCATCATAACCACGCTGTTATACAAACACCTATCTGGGGCCTGGCAGATGGAAAACCTTAACGCTTCTGGGAACAAAACTACAATTTCGAGTCCTCTTTTAGCGCTTAAGGGTCAGCACTGATTACAGAGTCGTCTTCGCAGGCGCGTCTGGCTTTGCTCATCCGTCCTTAATGCAGTCGACCTGCAGACATAACTTCATCCTTAATTCGGCGAGTGGAAAAGTCAGCTCAGTCACCATTAACTCGATCAGCCCCGCTGAGATCACTTCCCCGCGTCGCGCGGCACGCAACAACCGGTGCCGTCCAGCTGCAAACCTCCGTCTGGGGCTGGAGTGACGGCAAGTGGAAACAGATACGAAGCGAAAGTCTGTTTTTTAGTACAATTTAATAATACATTTAAGGAGGGGGGGGGGGGGATATTTTTAATTGAAGAGATTAATGCTAATGATCTTCCAGGAGGTTTTTTAAATTAGAGAGTAAGCAATGACGTTACACAGCTCTGAAACTGTTGTCAAGCCGCAATAAGCCTGCTCTCATTCCTCGCTCCTCGTCTTGTCAGGTGTTTGTTCCTTTTTTTATTTTTTATTTTATTTTATTAATTTCTCTCCCCGATTCTCTGACACAAACTCTCCGTGTGATTCTCGCCTACTTCATCATGTCTTCCCAGCTCCCTGACACAAATTCATTCTTCTCTTCATTTTCTTTTTTCTCTTTTGCATACTCGCCACTCTTTTCAGTTTTTTTTTATTTTACTGTCTTTAGTTATCTCTTTGTTGCTTCTTTTCTTTACAGTCTGTTCATCAACCTTCAGCTCCTTTTGCTTTATTATACAAAAATTCAGTGACTGATGTGTTAGTCTCATCCTTAATAATCAAAGAATTTTTTACGAATTACGTTTGCCAATATTCAGGCTTGAATTGATTAAAATTTTTTCGACATTGCGATTTTATTCAATAGCACTAATAAGTCAAATTTGCCTTCAATTTCTCATTTCGTACAGGCTTTAAAGTATTAAAAACTACTAAACTTATCTAATAAAATTTTATATACTGAAATGCTGTGTAACTTGTGTTGGTAATTGTTTACATATCACGTCTCATAAAAACCGATAATCCCCCCCTCCCCCCCCCAAAAAATCTTCTGCTCCACACTCCAGTCCAGTAGATGGCGATATTGCACCAACCAGTCCATAATTTCAAAAGAAGAAGCAGCTATATTCTCACTAAACATGAGTATTTGCGTAATACGGAAGTGGTTTATATTTTCTGTGGTGAATTTTTAAAGACGTTGTTAATTTTAGAGCGGTTAACATCTGAAACTTTTAATAAATTGAGAAGTGTGAATTGATTCTTAATCCTTCTGCACTAATTACACAAATGATTAAATTGCACAACTCTAGCTGGGATTACGCCACCTTTCAGCTATCCGGCTGCTAACAGCTTCATTTTTATACTTTTGAATAACTCCCAGCAGAGTTCCTGTAACATGCAAGTGATGTTGGTGTGTACAGTTCCAACAGATGGCGATGTTGCACCAATCGGGCCATAATTTCAAAAGAAGAAGAAGATGTGATATTCTCACAAAAAACATGAGTATTTTGCGGAACACAGAAGCGGTTTACATTTTCTGTTAAAGCTGTGGTAAATATTTAAGGAAGTTGGCAACTTTTTAATAAAAATTTATTGAACAGTGCCAAGTAATTCTGAATCCTTTTGCACTAATTACACAAATCGATTGAATTGCACAGCTCTAGCTGGGATTATGCTGCCTTTTAGCTATCAGACGGCTAAAAGATTCATTTTATTTATTCATTTTTTCAAATTTTTCAGATTTACCCATGACCTGTTGATGGCCGTCCTCACTTTGGTACATCCGTGGCTAATCTGAATCGTAAGAATTAAATAACTACAATAAAAAAGTAAAGGAACAGAATAAGATATAGTCTGTTAACCCGTCAAGCCATGGCTCTTAAATAAACTCTCTGAAACATAACCTGTACTAATGTCCCTTTGCATACAGGTACACAGGAGTGCTCCAGACACTCGGCACCGCTGGCGTGATACGAGACAAAACAGAAAACGTCACTCCGTCCCCGCTAAAGGTCAGACTACGCAGAGCGCCCACGCACGCTCGTGCAAATGAATACGCAAATGTCCGATTGCATTTATCTGCTCGAAATCTCAACGTCCCCTACATGTGTATACATCCACGCCGGCAAAGTAAACACTGCGCTCTCGAAACCGGAGAGCAGACTGACTGAGCAGCATCACTACATGTCTCTCACACACACACAAAGACACATTCAAATACAAAAGACATGCAAATCTTTGTAGTTCTCTATGCAAAAATGTAAGCATGGATCCATTTACATGAGCGCATGTTGCACTTAGACTTGCTTTGATGTGAAGGTGAACTGTATCATGATTGTATTTTATGCCGTATTTAAGTACAGTACGTGAGAACTTGTTTCATGGGAATATATACATATGTATGTTTTTGTTGCCCTTATACATCATTCCTGTCCAATTTATTTAAAAAACATCAAAATAACAAAAATAACAGCGTGAGCTAATAAGAATAAATGTAAACGCTTTGATTTATTTGAATAGCATCTACAATGAAGTAGCACACCAACCTGGTGTCTAGTATCTACTAAATCCTGTGCTTGTTAAAGCAAAACACGTCGGGATTATTATTTCTTACTCACCGAGGTTATTGTCAGTGAGCACCTCTTTGACCTTCTTGGTGATGGCGTAAGTGTCGAGCTCCGGCGACATGGCCACCATTTCCTGTATGCTGAGTCCGGAGGGTGTGAGGTTGGTCAGAGGGAGCGGGGTACCACCCTGAGCGTTCTCCGCTGGCTCTCCGGAAGGAGACGGCTCGGGAACCGGCGTCTGCGTGTTGCTGAGCGGTTCGCCGCCGCTCTTGACGGACTCCTCGGCCGAGCTGAGAGGCGACTCCGGGGCCGGACTGCAGCTGCCTGACGTTTTCGGGGTTCCCTCTACATGGGGGGAATAAGCAGTGTGTAAGGTTGGGTTTGTTTTTTTACACAGTATGTAGGTTACCTAATAATCTTTTATAGAAATTCACAAACTAAGTAGGCCAATTAATAACCGAGACTTGAGCTCGATTTCATTTAGATTTTTCAACATCATGATTTTTCGATACCCTTTGATTCAAAAGCAGTAATAAGTCCGATTTGTCGAATTTAAAACTTTAAAAAGTTACATTTTGTGATTCATGAAGTAGAAATCTATGCAATCGACTTTTCAATTAAAACCTCTTTATTAACTATATACATGATGACATTATAGAAAAGTTTCCTCTCACACAATCTAACATGAAATGACGAGACTGTTGGTTGTGCAGAATAACCGAACACAGTTAAGAGTGAGAATTAAAAACTCCCTTTGTTTCTCTATATAATCCCCTGTTATGTACATTAATGGATTTACCCCAGTGTTTCACTAGTGCTTGGACACCAACAAGGTCTAAAGTTTTCTCATTACGCCGTAGCCATGATCGGATTTGCATGCTTCAGGTCTAAAAACTCCGGCCTCCCAGGAACTCCTTTAATGGCCCACGCATATGGAAACGGCTTGGAACGAGGTCAGGACTGACATACGGGGGATGTGGCGGTAACTCCCAGCCGAGTTCCTGTAACGTGCAAGTGTTGCTGGCGTTTACAGTTCCTAAAGACAGATGCGTCTCGTCCGCAAGTTAGGTTTCAAGGTTCAGACGTTCAACTCACTGAATGTCCACCGCAGTGGGCTTTGAGCCACCTCGGGCAGGATGGCGGATGTTTTACCGCGACTAAGAGTCTAATCGCCATTGTGTGATTGAAGAACTGTAAATGTTAAAAAAAAAAAATCATTTTAACAGGTCAAACTTTTGACTGGTAAAAAAGTGAGAACCTGCGCCAGTGTTAAATCATGTAAAGACTGGCACTAATCACTAACTATATATTTTTCTCTTAACCACAGGAAGCACTTTCACATTCCAAATCCGAGTCAAATCTAATTACCGGCTTTTGAGTTAAAATGCAGAACAATAACGCAAACCGTTTTTAAAAGAGACTCGGCAGGGGAGTGATGTTTGAGCGCGCCCTTAAATGACCATGTATCCCTGCACCAAGCTGTTGCGATAAAGGTCAAAGCAATCCGTTTGCGTATACATCATACGCAAATTACACAAATAACTTTTTTTTTTTGTTGTTGTTGTTGTTGTGTACATATACGCAGGTCTCTGAAGTTGTGCAAACTCAGTCATAACGTCTGGGGAAAAAAAAAAAAAAAAACATCACACGTGGAGAGCATTAGACTGTAGGTTCGTCTATACTGCAGGTTTCAAATCTTTCATTACAAGCACGGAGCGCTCGAGGTTTATTCAATCTGTTAGTCGTGTAAAGATGAATATGACAGAACTGTTCGCAACGACGGCGTGACGTGTCCTGAAGGACGGCTCGCGGAAATTCTCCAAGGAACACTCTGTCTTCAATTAGCGCCTACTTGATGGCTGTGTGTTCTTTGGACAGCTGCTGGCCTTGGACTGTGTACACACATACACAGACGCACACACACACACACACACACACACACACACACACATGAGCCAGAAGCCCATCTGTCTATATCTGAGGTCAAAGTCAGTGACCACACTGGATATAAATCTATCCCTGACACTTGGACATATCTAATTTGCTTTTTTGGAATAAACAAATATCCGCGCAACAGCCACTCTGAGATTTAGGATTTCATTTTTTTTCTATAACTGCAAGCGATATTCTCTGCAGTGTCGCTACACGACACAAAGCCAAAAAAAAATAAATAAAATAAAAAGCGCTCTCCTTTTCCCTCCTCCCTCCCACTCGCTCTTGCGTCCCTTTCGGCGGTCCTGTTCCGTAAGCAGCCCACAAGCGAGCAGTCGCGGGAAGCCGTCACTCTCGATTAGCTTCCTGCCACGCCGCCGAGAGAGGGAGAGAGAAAAAGAAGGAGCGAGGGCGCTAGTCACTTTTGATCAGACGCCGCTGCAACGTGCTGGATGCTGACATGTGGCTCGGCCGGGCGGGGTTGGGCTCGAGAGTGATGGGTGCTGGGGCAAAGCCTGGCACTCTGACATGGTGCCACTGACCTATGAACAGCAGCCTGCCGGGTCTGTGTGTGTGTGTATGTGTGAGCGCATTTGAGCTTCACACGCAAGACAGCCGTCTTTTCATGCCACGCTTATTTTCCCAGTCGACCATTTTCGGGAAGTGAGGAGCCCAGGAAAAACACAGCTTTCACTTTTACTCTAAAAAGTGAGAGTGTAACGCGATTATCAACTCCTGTGCAACGTCAAATAAAACCATAAACGATTTTTTTTTAAAAAAGGTATGACGTGTGTTTTATTCATTAATAAAACATCTGACTCATTGGGACATGTGTGTAGTGTAGTTCCTGGAAAATAATCAGCCCAGACGTGGTGACTGAAAACTGTTGATCATCTTCCTTAAACAGCATGACTCCAAGTGTGTGAGCTCCACATTAAAGGAATACTTCAACACTTTTCAACTTAACCTCTATTTAAAACATCTGTAACGTAGGTATAATTACTGCGAACAAGAAACTCATGCAGATGCGTGTGCTGAGAAAGAACAGGAAACCTGCTGACTCTAAACGAACATGTCATGGGAGTCTAAGGGCAGCTGGTGAATTCTTTTTTTAATGCTCAAGTTCTGGACTTAACGTAGAATAAAAAAACGTTTCTGTTCTTAAATCTATTATAATTGAATTATAGGAAATTTGCATAAGGCTATAATTTTGACTGAGCGATCTGATTGGACGAGAGGTGTTCCAGGAGTGGTGATAATCTGATCTATTACTAACCTATTATAAAATGCACGGACACATTTTAGCGGGAAACCGTTTGGCTCTGATAACATTATGTCATCTTAAACAACATTTTGTCTTACTTTATACCTGCTTCTTAGTTGTTCGGAATCGTTTCTTCCATGCCGTTTTATTTGTGAGCAAAGATAACTACAGTGGAACCTTGGATTGCGAGTAACGCGGTTTGCGAATGTTCCGCAAGATGAGCAAAGATTTTTTTTAAAATTTTGACTTGAAAAACGAGCCGATGCGAGTATCATGTATCACGCATGCGCTTCTTGTTTTGACACAGAGTCACGTGATCACAACTGAGCCAATGATTTTTCTCTCTCTTGCGGTGCGGAATTGTGGGTAATCGTCTCCCCTGCTGGGTCTTAGTGCTCGTGCGCTTACTGGTATAATCAACATCTCCCTCTCTGTTCCAGCGTGTCTCCTACTTGTGTGCGCATGTGTGTAATTTGACACCGACACACACACACACACACACACTCGCCTTTACACACTCTCTGCACTCCACAGAATCTCTGCTCTGTCGCGATTCTTTTCAAAGGTAAAGTGCTGGTTCATTCATTTCGTTTTTTTTTTATTTTACTTTACAGCAGTTATTCCGTTAGTCCGCACTCATGCGAGTGTCATTGTGATTTCTTTTTACTTAAAAACTTAAAAAGCGAGGTGGGGGGAGAGAGGAGGAGTTTTACTGTGTAAGACAAGGGGTTAATTCCACACACACACACACACACACACACACACACACACACACACACACACACACACACACAGTGCGCACAAACAGAAACACTTATCTGTCGGGATTTATTTGTTAATTTGTTTTATTTTTACTTTATATATTGTACTAATTATTTTTATGTATTTATTTATTTTTTGGCCTGTAGAACAAATAATTTGAGTTTTCATTATTTCTTATGGGAAGATTTGGTTTACAAGTGTTTTGGAATACGAGCCCGCTTCCAGAACGAATTATGCTTGTAATCCAAGGCTGAATCCCAAATCCCTCTTAAACTCCTAATCAAGAGCACTACGTGGTGAGTTTAACAAGTGAGTGATTGTACACCCTACATAGTGCACTTGCTCTCCATTTAATGCTACCCTGGAACCTGGAGGTTAAGCAAGTCAAGATAAGTAGAGCTGATATTCTAAAGCGGAAGAAGAGAAACTTCTTTAAGATTTAACAAGATCATCCACCACCTGCGAGGTTTACTCTCATCACCTTTTAGCTACGAAATACCGTTAAGAGTTTAAAAGTACTTTTTAAGTACCCCTTTTAATTTACACTGTTAGTCGCCAGCTTGGGTGGTGGAGGTTAGTTAGTTCTGCTAGTTGCGCAATGATGCATGTTAGTGGAGCAAAATAACCGGTTTAAAAACAAACAAATAATCATCTATTGTTAAACAAATGGTGTTTGTAGAACTTGAGCAGCATCACACTCGAGGTCGTGCTGGATATAATCCTGACCGCGCCTCTGATTGTATCACAGCCGTGATGATAACAAGCACAACGGCACTCCCTTTCTTCTGATATTGCTCGAATATACTGTAACTACTGTACGCTATATATCACAGTGTTATATAGCGTTATTCCACAACTGCCATTAGATTACCATTATAAGCAAATTTAATTTAAAAGGTTTGTGTTGTTTTCTCAGTACAGGAAATTACTAACACTAACACTGATACACTACAGATGTGGTGGACTATTTAACATGATAAATAAAGTAAAACAACAACAACAACAACAACAACAAAAAACCCAGGATGAGTACACCTGCATCATTCTCAATTTATCTGGACAAACTCAGAGCCTGGACATGAAGACAAGAGTCCTCTCGGTACAGATCTATTCAAGGTGGACTGTGATTGCATCATCAATTTGCATAAAAATGATCGACTGCAGGGGATTCGGTAATTACCGTGCATCAGTGTTACCATGAGAGAAATTGATTAGGGTAGAGCTATATAGTGTGTCTGTGTAGTGGGTTCTGCTTATCCTCCATCTTTCTTTCTTCTTCAAGTCTCGGTCCACCCCCTCTACGAAAACATGGAGCAGCTGCCCGGGGCGAAGCCTGCATAATTTAACCTTCCCCTGTCACTTTTTCTGTCTTCTCAATCTCACGTGTGTGTTAATGCTGGGATGATTTATCAGTACACTGTATAAATTACTACACAACACTGTACTACTGTATATATTCCCTATTGCACTGTTATAGGTGTGTATGAGTGTCTGTGTGTGTGTGTGTGTGTGTGTGTGCCAGGCATAACTATGGGATTGCTTGGCATCTAGAAAGCATGTACTAATCCATCCTTTGGGCTGCGTGCGCACATGTACCGTGCCAGAGGAAACAGTGTATGTAATAAGGCCTGAACTACAGTGTGACAAATGAGAACGATTTATTAAACACCAGGACGGAGGACTGAAAGGAGAAACGTGTTTGAGTGAGTGTGACAGAAAACCAATTTGGGTGTCCAGACAGAGTGTGAAGCAGACTCCCCTGGGACAGAGCGCGCCGTGACGGACGATGACCTCATGACCTCCGGTATATTGAAACGTGTGTTTGGATTTTTTACCGCGCGAGAAAGACGGATGATGCTAATACGAGCCCGGGAGTAACCGATAAACAAAGCGAGGCTCGTGCCTCGAGCAGGGTTTTTTTACGGCTTGCCTCCGTTTTCAAAAACACACTGCTAGGTTTGTGAATATGCACGACATTCAGAATGTGCGGTGTTTCAAAGACAGCGTAGGAAGCATGTGAGCTGCAACGGTGTGCTGAAATGGATCTCACTAGCCTTTAGCCTTAGAAAAGAAACTCCTGGATCGAGGTAACGGACGTGGGCCGGGAACACACCCTCGATGGAGCAGGTTAAAGGGCGCCATGTACAGTTCAAACGTTCATAAGCACAAGTAGACTGACTGTCCATGGATTCAACCTGATTTTGGGGGAATTGTGATTTTTGAGTAGTACAAGTATTACAATAATAATAAAAAACACTACTAAAAATATCTAATACTGTATATGTTGAAACGCTGTGTAACTTGTGTTGCCATTTTTCCTACAAATCAATAATTTTTTTTTTGTTTTTATCTTCTGCTTCATGCTCCATACCAGCAGGTGGCAGTACCGCACGTAAACTCAAAGCTGAATAAGTGACATTCTTGCAAAACACGAGAATTTGTTGATAATGCAAGCAGGTCGTATTTTTCTGCAAAAACAATTTTAGAAAATTTTATATTTGTAAATAATTTATGTGTAAGAAAATAAATAAAAAAAAATGTAAAAAGTGTGAATTGATTCTGATTTAAACATTTAGCGTGTAATTGAATCGATTAAGCTGCAATACAATCCATTATATCTAGGGGCAATTTCTCTTTCCCATTTTACCTACTGGAATGTTTTAGAGACGTGGAAAGAACCTGGACGAAACCCAGACAAACACGAGAAACTCTGCGCCGACAGTCACCCCAGCTCATGACAGACCTAAGGACGCTGGAGCTGTAAGGCGCAGCATCATATACTGCTCGCGAAATATGCACATAAATTCACAGTCACTTGAGTCAGATCAATAGAGCCGGACTCGGCTAAGCGAAGAACACTGAGCGTTAAACAGACCGGCGCTAATCCGCTTCATGCTTTACCTTGCGTCTGTCCCGGCTGACTGACCGAGTTCTGTCCCAACTCGCCGTTGAGCCACAGCTGCATCCGGATGAAGGGCTCGCGACCTTTCTGGGTCAGCTTGCTCCACGGTTTGGGACGAGACAGCATGTCACTTACGCTCCCCTGAGACAGTCCTAGTACCTGATTCAGACACAGATGAGAAAAGACATGACTCCATTGTTAACTGTTTACAGAAAGAAAAAAAAAAAAAAAAGAAAAAGTCTTTATAACGGCTTGTCAGTGATCATGCGTTCAGGTTAGATCAGGAGTTCAGAGTTAGTAACATGCAGATCATCAAATGGAAAAATCTACAGATATGACTCCACACACGTAATAAATAACATAAAAAAAAGGCAGAAATGTGTCCCGCAGCCTGCTATGCCATTCAAGCAGAATTAAACATGACAGCGCAAGCAACCCTTCATGAAGAGCCCACCACCAGCTTATCCACGTTTACAGGTTAGCATTTTTTTTTTGTGCTAGTTTTCTCCTGACTCGCTAGTCCGACTAGTTTCAATAAAAATCCATATACAGATATTACTAAGGCATAACTTCTTCATAATTTAATTAACAGACTTGTACTGAGACCGTCTTCCTATTCTAATGCAATAAAACAACGGCCAGATTTAACACACAAAACACACAAAAACAAGGTGGAATTTAACGGAAACTGCATTAGGTGGCTCAAAGGAAAGTAATTTGGTTTGCAGTGTAACATAATTGAATCCAATTCAAACTGGACCGCGGTGTCAGAGATCTGCTGAATCTGATCCTGATGGACGAGGACAGGAGCCAGAGACGACGTCGGTTGACTTCTGTAGCTCTTTGTAGATGACGGAGCCAAACAGGGTAAAAGGAACCAATGATTTTTTTTTTTTTTTTTTAAAGCATTCTTTGAAAAGAAATAAATGAAAAAGTCTTTTGTCTTCGGGACAGAGAAGTTGTCAGAGGAAAGCTTCATTTGTAGAAGGCAAATCAGACTGCAATGGTGAAATACATCAACTTGGCGACTTTGCTCTGAAAACCTCAGGCTGGATTTAATTTATTGCCGACTGTCGATGGATTTCATTGTTTTAATCGAGACAATGTGTGAGTAGAAAGAGGGAGTTAGTGGGTACTAAAATGGTAAGTCTGGGGGTAAGAAAGTTAGGGATGCAGAGACAGAGAGGAGAGAGAGAGAGAGATAGAGAGGGAGAAAGGGGCACGCAGACCTTCTCTCCGAACAAGCGCTGGCATACGCCACTCTTGGCTAGCTTCTCTTTCACCAGCTGGGTTAGCTCCACCGTGTCCAGCTCGCGGCTTAAGAACAGCTGGCACTGCTCGGGCGCCAGCGGGGGCACGGACGCTCTGGCCGGCCTTGGCACGCGGGTGCCGCTGTGCTCCGGGTAGGCGGAGCCGGCGTGGTGCCACTCGCTCCAGTACTGAGGGGCATCGAGCAGCCGGGGGGACGTCTGGCACAGAGACACACAAAGAGGGGAGGGGCCAGCATCAGTCTGTATCGTCCGGCACACGGCAGGACTCGGATATTGTGGGGAAAGGAACAGGCCGTTTCGAAGGCTACATGGTGGACGATGCCACTTAAAACATTAACTTTATATTTTTAGTGACTAAACTACTGAGTTAGGAAGATGCGATTTTCAGTGCTAGATTTAATTCATTGTTAGAGAGTAAAAAGTACTGCATTTAACATTACTATACAAATGTGGCACTGTTTTCCTCAAACGGAAACCTTGGCGGGCATCTCTTTTGAAACGTGATATTTATTTACAATTTATTTGTGCACAAATGCCACCTTTTACTCCATGTACTAAGACAGTATCGTGTATCGTCTGGGACTACAATATTCCTTTCGCTGTTAGGGTAAAAGCTGAAATAGGAAATAATGTGATCAGTTTAGCCAATCCTGTTATTTCTTTACTGGACTTCTCTACTCTGACCCGAGTTAACTTAGGGCGTTTTCACATTGGGGCCCTGGGATCGTTTCCCGAGAACACTTGACCCCAAAGTCTGGTTCGTTTTGATCAGTGAGAACACAATTGCTCCGTGCTCGGGAACCGTGCCCCTGTCCACTGGAAAAGGAAGTCTCAAGATCGTGGTCTTCAGCATACTTGGGTCAAATCAGATATGGAAGCCAATTGGAGAACGGAAGTAGATCGCTGTTTAGATGCAACGTCATCAGTGCTGTCTATCTCCATGTGTCAAACTCATCCTCTGACCTACACAGCCATAGCTGATAAAGTAGGAAAGTACTCACTTTTGAAAATTTTTCCAGAAATATCAACAGCAATAGGTATTTAATTTGTGCTTAATGGAAGCTCACAAACCAAGCAAGTGCATATTGCCACCTGTATGTACCAGAGAACCAGTGTACCAGAGAACGGAGAACAAAAATAATGTGAACGACTGCCTTTGTGGGAGCGATCGTTCCTGGGCCTAGTACAAATCAATCGTGCCTAATGTGAAAACACCCTTAAAATACTAATCCTAGGAGGAAGGATACCAGAGATTGTTCTTCACACCATTTCTGGAACAAACTTGCCTAGGGTGTGGAAAAATTTGCAAGTGTAAACACCGCCTTAATCTGCAAGAATAGATTCAAGTTCTTTAAGCTAACTGGCTTTTAAGAATTCTTCAGATGTGAAAGTTTGGTATGGAAAGAATAAAATGACCTTAATCATATTTTCAATGGTCCAAAGGAAAAATGGTCTCTAATATGCCCGTGATGTCGCAACGTTCTGGCTCTTAGAACAGACATTTACCCTTAAACAACCTAATATAGTAATAATAATCTATAAGTTCATCCAACATTATAGAAAATCTAAAGGTAGCAGTACCACTCCAAGCCATTCCCTTTGCCATGCACAGTAAAAGCAATGGAGGCTCTGGGTGACCAGTTAGCCCTGTTACAGAAAAATTTAGTCATGCACAAGTATGACCAACACAAGCTTTCACTTAGTCATGCACGAGTAGCTCGTAGTCACTGACTTCCAATAGCCATGCACATCGCGCAGAACCAGTCGCCATCCTCAAAACCAGTTTGCTACCTCCCGATAACAAAATCAAGCAGGGTCCCTCACCTCCTTGGAGTCCTCCAGGCTGTGGTTCTCATCAGGCAGCCCAGTTCCTCTACGCTCTTGCTGCGAATTGTTCCACCACTGCTCCCTCCACTGACCCCTGGAGGATCCATCCTGGCCTGGAGATGCTGGACGCTCCTTCTTAATGCTGCTGAAGTCAAGTAAAGGGGACGGAGAGGGTGAAGAGGGTGAGGAGGATGAAGAAGGAAGCAGAGGAGGAGGCTTCTTCAAGCCCAACACCAGAGGGCTGTAGGTGGTCAGGGGGGCGCCCAGTGGTGACGGTGCCAACACTTTGGAGGACAATAACGAGAGATTGCACTGAGAGAGGGAGGAGGAGATGGAGGAAGATGACGACGATGAAGACGAAGAAGACAGTGAGACTTGCTGGGCCTCCATCTCACGCCGAGCCTGCTCTAGGATGGAGCGGATGGCCTCATCTGAACCTCCGCTTCCTCCGCTGGATGAGGATGGAGGCAGGGATGTGTCAGCTGCTTGATGGAAGAAACAAAGCAGGTTAGGATAACATTTCCTTGGAATTGGTGGGGAAGTTTCTGCGGAAGATCAAGACTTGCCTGCTTTCTGGACCTGCAGTTCACGCTTGGCTTGCTCCAGGATGGACTTGATTGCTTCGTCAGAGCCGCTTTCGGTTGTGCGGATACGGGTGGTAATGTTGCCTAGAAAAAGGAAGACGAAATAGAGGAAAAGATGAAGCCACAGAACAGCAAGCTCAATCAGGAAGTTCTCAAAAGATAATCCTTTAAGTATCAACAATAGAAACCGGATTGAAATTGTGACCTTCAGGACATCGTACAGTACATTTGTATTGATTCTTACTGCTTTAACATCTAACTGCTCTCCTTTCCTAGGACACTTTAGAATGTGTGCTCTGTGGTAACATCCGCGATGATGCAGGGTGCGAATTAGAAGTTCCAGGCTGTATGTAAGGTGGAACCCAGCTAGGCTCAAGTCAGCCACCAGAGTTCCTTAAAACGGTGTCGCTTCTTCTATGCCATCTATTCAACAATATGCTTTCATCACAGTTTAAAAGTCTTCCCTGTGGCTTCAAATATTAGTTTTGGGCCACCAGTGAAAAACCAAACGAACAAACTGGTATGTTTATTTGACCGAGTAAGGTATTTGGGTAACACCCGCTTGTTAGAAAGGGCTATTTGACGCCACCCAGCCCTCACAAATGGGCCCTCATTAAAATACCTAAATTATATATTGGGAGTTTGGCCTGACGTCAATCAGGCAGTCAGTGTGGCGAGCGCTGTGCTGGAGGTGCCTGTGATCCATTTGCACACCGCAGGAAAGAACCCACAAAGGGATTAAAAAACCCTACATGTTTTTCTGTGCTATACTTTAGGCACAGATGCGATTGTGGTTGTCCTTAAAATTCCACGCCACCTGATGTTAAACACCATGCAAAACTGGATGGTGAAGAGTACTTTTTACTGAAAATCAACTCAATATCAAGGTCTGGTATTTTTCTCTCGATCCAATTTATCCTTTTATAGAAACTGGCACTTTTATAGGCACTGACACAAGCTTCAGTTTCAAACCTATACTTGAACACCAAGGCTATAGCTATATCACTTATAAGAGCGCGAAAAGTAAACGGAGGTCATCTGAGGACCTTGGCCAACACTTAGCTATCTGATAAACTTGGAAAATAAAATGGACTAGGGGACACACCTGTCCGCGGGGCGCCTTCCGAGCCGGCTCTCCGCTTCGGGCCTTCCTGAAACATGCGGCTAAGGGCCTGGCCTGGGCTCTCTGTCAAAATAAACGACAGAAAAAATGGACGACAAGATGAAAAAAGGTAACGTGTGCTTGACTGGAACGTTGAACGCTAACACGGCCAGGAGGGTGGAGTGGAGGACGGGTTGGAAATGATCTGACAATGGACTGGATTTTCAAGTTCCACACCAAAAAACAACGAACCAAACAAACAAACAATCAAACAAAAAACTATTGACGATGTTTTGTGTCAGTTCATACTGTAGGTTGAGGCTAACCTACGAAGACATGCTTGTCCGTTAAGGACTTGAAATTACGTGGTTGAAATGAGGACCGGGGTAACGTCACCTTAAAATAAAACACATTTCAACATGCAAACATGGCTGGAAACTCTGTTTATAATTCGGATCTCGGAAATGGCCGTCTCGGGTTTCTTCAGGAAAAACTATTTGCAAACATTTGAGAAATTGGAAGATAGACTAAACTAAAATTACTAAGCCATTTCTCTAGTCAAGCGTAGTTATTTCACCAAGGCCTCGGCTCCAAGACGTTCTCCAATCAAAAGCAATCCAATGAAACTCCTAGCCTCAGTTCCTGACTCAATACAAAGCACCAAGAACCTTTACATTTGAAATCATTTTAACATCAAATGAGTCTGAACAATTTTGATAACAAAATGGATCCTAGGTCAGGACAGACTGGTGTAGGTGGCGTGGAACGAACCGCACTGTTACCTTCCCTCTTTGGTCAATACTATTGATCAGTAAAAGGTTTCGGTATAGATTGGCGTGCGGTGAGGACGAGCGGTGGCGCCCGAAGGATGATCGGAAGCTCGGTCGTGCGGAAATGAGCCGTGATGGAAAAGATGTGAAGGATCTAAACTGACAGTTGAATCGATACACACCGGAACAGAAACCATTTCATCAAGGTACTGTATATGGTACATGCTGTACTTGTCTCTTCAGAATACTTATTATTACACGGGGATTATTGCAACTTAAGACGATTTTGGTTTCCTCAAACCATGATGAATGACATTGCATGCTTGGCACCGAAGTGGCACCAACTCTGACTGGTCGATTAATGAATTCTGACATGGCTACCGAGAACATTCTTAATGTTTTACGAGGGTGAGTCAAAAGTCATCCACACTTGAAACTTTTCGTTCAATGCTACCGTCTCCCCAGTCGCTGTTAAGCTTGGGTGAACGTGTTACATCAGTTCCTTTGTAACTGCGGTGCGAGCAGTGATTTGTTTTTTTTTTTTGTGGTCTGAGGGTGTACCTAGTGCTAAAAGAACTCATAGAAGAAGAGCATAAACAGAAGTGTTTGGATACCTGGAAGGTTCACCGGTCGACAGTGCTCGTTACAGTGAAATGATTATTGAACAGCTAAAGCGAGAACATCAGATTAAACGCAGAGGACTGCTTTCCAAGGGCATCGTCTTTCACGGCAATGTACAGTACAGACCAAAAGTTTGGACACCCCTTCTCATTCAAAGAGTTTTCTTTATTGTGTTCTTTATTGTGTTCTTTAGCCCAAACGCGTCTCTTCTGCTTGTCGCCTGTCCTTAGCAGTGGTTTCCTAGCAGATATTCTACCATGAAGGCCTGATTCACACAGTCTCCTCTTAACAGTTGTTCTAGAGACGTGTCTGCTGCTAGAACTCTGTGTGGCATTGACCTGCTCTCTGATCTGAGCTGCTGTTAACCTGCGATTTCTGAGGCTGGTGACTCGGATGAACTTATCCTCCGCAGCAGAGGCGACTCTCGGTCTTCCTTTCCTGGGGCGGTCCGCATGTGAGCCAGTTTCTTTGTAGCGCTTAATGGTTTTTGTGACTGCACTTGGGGACACTTTCAAAGTTTTCCCAATTTTTCGGACTGACTGACCTTCATTTCTTAAAGTAATGATGGCCGCTTGTTTTTTTCTTCACTTAGCTGCTTTTTTCTTGCCATAATACAAATTCAAACTCTTTGAATGAGATGGTGTGTCCAAACTTTTGGTCTGTACTGTACGTCCGAACACTTCTGCCCACACGGTCAACATTCTGTATCAACATTAAGGTTTTGAGCGGTTAAAGCATCCTCCCTATAGTCCTGATCTTATTCCATCAGACTTTCGACAGTTTGGTCCCCTGAAAGCAGCCGTAAAAGGTCGAAGATTCACTTCTGATGAAGAAGTGAAGACAGCGGTGCATTTGTAGCTAGCAGCACAGCCTGAATTTTTTTTTTTTAAATAAGGGAACCTGAAAGCTTGTTGACAAATGGACGAAGTATATCTAAAAATAAATAATTATGATCAATTCTACAGCCAAACTGTGGAATTTTTGACTCATCCTCGTATATAGTGCGTTTGTGTAGCTTAAGTTGATTATTAGGAGCATGGTTGCAAAGATTTGTCAGTTGTTTAGGATTTGTGGTAGAGAACAGTAAGGAAAAAGTTAAATCACTGTAGTTGAAGGCAGAATGTGATAATGAATGAATGGGAGTTGTGTGGTGTGTGTGGATGATGCCCTGCCCATACTGACAGGACTACCCAACTTCCTAGCAACACATCATTTATAAAAGACAACATTGGTGTGATGTCGGTGCCTGATACGGCACGCTGCTAAAGAGAGACTTGAGCTATATATAAAAAAAAATAAATAAATAACAACAAAAAAGATTAAATAAAAGGTATCCTCACCTCTTTGCCTGCCCTGGATGCTCCTCAGCGCCAAGATGTTCTGCTCGTCAGAAAGGAACTGCTTCATCTTATGAAAGGGCTCCTTGCCACGAATGGTGAGCTTGCTCCAGGGTTTGGGCCGGGCCAGGATCTCGCTGACGGAGCCCTGCGACAGGCCCAGGACGTAGTGCCCGAAGACCCGCTGCCCGATATTGTGCTTGATCAGCTGCTCTTTGACTTGGCGTGCGATCTCTGCTGTGTCCATGTCCTCACCCTCGGAAGTGCTGCCCGCGCCCTCTGAGCGGCTGGGCGACGGTGCCGTGCCGTTGGTATCCGGACTGGCACAGGGCTGACGCGGGGGAGCGGGCACCAGAGCCAGGGGCGTGTAGTGGGTGTGGCCGAAGTCCTGCAGCGCTTTGGAGTAGAAGGTGTGCATGAGCTGGCGCTGCAGCAACGAGCCCAGGGCCACCTTACCCGCCAGGGGGAAGGTGGAACCGTAGAGGTCCAGCGCAGGTGAGAAAGCATGTCCGCCGTTAGCGCTGCTAGCAGTGGGTGACTCTGGGGGCGGGCCGGCAGAGTTCGGGCCTGCTCCTGTGCGGCCCAGGAGTGGAGAAGGGGCGGGAGGGGGCGGGGCCGAGTTGGCAGAGGTGGGGACGTGTGGCGCGGTCTCTTCTTTCACTTTCTGGCTGGCTGACCCTACAAGAAAGGGCAAACAAAATGCATTATGGGGGAGTTAACAAAAAAAAAAAAAAAAAGGGGTCTGACAAAAGACAAGGTGTTCCTCTTCTGTTTTTTTGTTTTTTAACAAAAGTGAAGATTATAAATCTCTATTAATAGATGAATTTTTTTTTTTTTTTTTTTTTTTTTTTGCCAAGCCCCCCAGACAAACCGCCCATGCATTTGTAGTTTGCACCTTTCTTGTAAGCAACAGCATGGTAGGACAAAGACTTCTGACACAATAACAGCCACCATGCAAAGTGACACTGAAATCCAGATCCGCTGCCAGGACAGGCAGAACAGGTGCATTAGGAAAAAAAAAAAAAAAAGAGCAAGAGAAAAAGTCCAGTCTTTCGAGCTGTTGAGCAGCGAGACTCTTGTGGACAGCTCTGACTTTCTGAATGTCCGTTCCTGTTCCTCCTCCTACGCGGCTGACGGGATTCAAGCTCATTATAACACAAAACAGTCTCTGAAGATGAAGTCTTCGTGACTCTTGTGCATATACAGTATGTATATAAAAACTATTCAAGTAAAGCCACTCAGGTGTTGTTAAGTGCATACAATAAAACTCATTTTGAATAAAAAGAAAAAAAAAAAAGAAAAGAAAAAAGTGGGGACAGGAATCAGGAGGAAAAACCCGAACATGAAAACTGAGTGCACAGCTTTAATAAAGGTTACGTGTTAAAGCGGTGAATATTCATGACATGACCTCATATGTGAACCGATTAAATATTCCAATGCCACCTTTAGGGCGAATGGAAATCGCACACTTTAGATCTTAACACGGGTCGACGGAGACTTTAAGGGCTTTTTCCACAGATCTCACGTTACGTTAAGTTTTCGACTGCGATGAGGTACGATAGAAAACTGAAACCCTACCTGGCAAAAAACGAGAAAAAAAAAATTAAATAAATAAACCTCCTATGAAGTAAATAACCTTAAAGTATCTCTTTTAGGAAAAGTGGATGTTAATCAGAATAATCAACAAATCCATTTCAGGTAAAGACCGACCAAAGGGCGCTTTAAATTAGAGCGACGTGATGAGGTTGGGTCGTAGCGACCTGTCAATTATGGTAATTTTATGCGAGGCTCTGAGCGCTATGTAAATATCCTGTTTATGCAGCCCCAAAGCGAACGCTCTTAACATTTTTCTCATCCACTCGTGCATGCAAACCGACACCGTTAAATGTCAGAGCTTGTAAACCACAACCGGTCTGAAAAATAAAAAATATTCAAACAAAAAATCTGCAACCTGAAGTCGGACGTGTCATGTGACTAATGTGATTATGCACAAGCGTGACAACAGATATCAAACCGGGGTAGAAGAATAAAGCATATAAAAGGGTACAAGTGCCTCTTTAAGGTTTTATTAGGGACACCTGTACATCTGAGCAATCGTGCAATCATCCTATCGGCCGGTCGTGTCGCAGCAATGGAAAATGTACTGTATGCTGAACCATGAGTGTAAACCAACGGCTGATTTCTACATTGTGTGACCGTTAACTGGTGCTCTTATCCTGTAACTACAGCGCTGCTGACACACGATTGGCTGACTGGCTAATTGCAACGAACGACCAGGCGAATAAAGTGTCCAAAAAGGGGATCGCATGTAATTCTGATCGAGGCAGCACAAAGGAAGAAGAAAAGGAGCTTTCTACGAGAGTCGGTTCTGCTCGAAATGTCAACGCACATCTGCTGATGAGCAATTATCAAAAGAGGCATGACTAATGTAGCAAAGTGCTGAAGTGGGCCATTTTTTCTTTCTTTTCTTTCCTCCCCCGACATCAAAAACAGCTTAAAATAAGTGCCTCCATTTTAACAGCATTAACCTGTTCCATGTTTTTTCCCCCACCACCTCCGAGACGTCCTGGAATAGCTGAACTAAAAACAACTTCATAAGAAAGCGCGCTCCGATTCCGCATGAAAAATAACTTCGAGGGTTTGCGTATCCTTTTTCAAGCCTGTGTGGGCCCTCCTGGCCTGACTTACCGCTCAGCTCGGTGTTGGCGATGCGGAGTGAGGCGCTCTCGGACTGAAGACCGCGGTTCTTCTCCAGCAGTAACACCTCCAGGGGCTTAGGCGAGTCCTAAGACCGAGGAACAGAGGCAGGCGTTCAGTACAAAGTGGTGTGCTAAGGAAAACTCCAACCATCAAGCCGTCTCCAATAATGAGATAATATGGCTTTATTTTTTTATTAATACCTTCTAATATGATAGTTTCTAATATGAAGTCTCTGAGAACACTTTTTTAACTGTCGGTATAATAATTCACCCCAAATCTATAATTTTTATTATTTTTTAAAAAAGTTTTTACTTTACACGTTTGCATTTAAGGTGGTGAAACGATGCAGTTCCTCTAGAATCCTACAGATGGTGCACTCTAAAGTATTTACAAATTGGCAGGCGGCACAGCATCCTGCGAATTATTTGACAAATTTGTTTAGAATTGTAAACAGCTATATCACATCAGGGTATTTATAAAATTATGATATTTACAGAATCGCATTATAAATCAAACCGGAACCTAAAGATCATAATAATATTGTATCGGGTCATCCTCTAGGTCTTGATGCTTTTCCTTTTCAAAGTTTTCAGAGATGCATTTCTGCTCGCCACGGGTGTAAAGTGGATATTTATAAAGATTAAAGCAAATAAAAAGAATTACTTCTAAGAATAAAAGAATTCTTTTAAGGTTACTTGAAAAAAATTCCCCCAATAATAAAATTATTATTAATATTCTCTCATTGACAAACTTCTGCACTATCGTACATCTAGAGAGCGTTTGTGTGTGAAAATCCAACACACGTTACGACCGCAGATCGATCTCTGATATCTGAAATCACACAGATGAGGACCAGTTCCCTGTGAGTCCGGTTCCGCTCAAGGTTTCGTCCTATTCTCATCTCAGGGAGTTTTTCCTCGACACCGTCGCCCTCAGCTTGCTCATCCGGGACAACCTGATCATTCTGATTTAAACTTATTTTAGCTTAATTTTTCTATTTAAATCATTTTTAAAATTGTTAATTTTTTTTATTGTTAAAAGCACTGTATAAATAAAACTGAATTGAATCAAAATCGGAAATCCCACCGGATCAGCGGTTTTGGAAACCCATAGACCAACAACCAAGATCATATTTACCCCCCTCCCCCCCCCCCCCCATTCTGCTGTCATGAGGTGAGTGTCAGAAGGTCTGTCTACGCCTCACAGCGTCACACAGCTCCTCTACTTTGTTTGGGTTCACTTCCTGGTCTAGTCTTTGCCTTGTCCTGTTAGAGCTGTTTTATGAGCTGAGTGTATTTATACTGTCGAACTTATACGTCCTTTTAAAGTCTGAGTGAGCAATGGAAAAAAAGTTTTGCTCTTTCTTGAATCTGCTTTCCGGTCTGTGTTTGGATTAAAAACATTGTAAGAGAATATCGTTTACCTCAAAAAAATTTATACACACTTTAGGAAAAGAAAATCTTGTATAAATATTTGAATACAAATTTTTTTATTTATTGCTGTTATATAGGGTTTGGGTTTGATTGCTGCCGAGGGTTTTTAGGAGTTTATATGTTCTCCCCGTGCTTGGTGGGTTTCCTCCGGGTTTGGCTAATTCTCGTTCCCAAATTGTCCATAGTGTGTGAATGCGAGTGTGAATGTGGACCAGAGGTCCCACCATGGTCATAAAAACAAAGGCAATCACCACTGAACTCCACGGTCCCCAGTTTCTTACTGGATATACTGTAGAAATCTTGGTCTGAACAATGTAAAATAAAAATCTATCTTTAATTACAATAAAATACGAAGATTCCTGAAAGCACTGTACAGTTAAGACCTAATCCAGTGTGCCTGGCGTGACGCTCTTTCTATGATTTGACCTCCATCGTGTGTCGTGTTCACGCCGCTTTCTGAACCCAGCGACTCTGACTTTCACACACTTGTGCTTCACTTTTATAGTTACCTGTGCTGTAGCGCTGTCAGACGGCCCAAACTCCATGGACTTCAGGATACTGTGTGTAAAAAAAAAAAAAAAAAAAAAAGTTTGGTCAGAAATAACCAAATCTACACGCGCGCACACAAATAAATAAATAAATAAATAAATAAACAAAAACACACACTCAATTGTGCCAAAATTCCCAGCCCGTTCCTGCTATTACTGCATATTCGTAGAAATCAGAGGCGTGACCGCGTTCGCAGCCAGATCAGATCAGATCGGTTCGGGCGAGGAACGCCGGTCAGACACACGAACTTGACAAAGGCAGGTCAGGAAAACAAAAAACGCAGCCGCTCCTTTGAATAAAGAGTCCATTCACCGTACACGTGCAAGTCAGGAGAGCTGGACGTCCATCAAAGATCAGCGGCGCACCGATAAGAGCTTAACGCACCGCCGACCTCGGCTACCCAAGCGCCCGCTCGCTCAACACGCGCTTTATATACAGACGCTAAATAGGGCCGCTGATTAATCATAATGACTGATCTGGCATTTCGCTGCACAACTAGGAGGGTGGATGGAGGGCTAATGAATAAGCTGCGCTTTATTAAGCACGTTACGCCTGCAGTTTCAACGCTCTGCAAAAATTAACCAGGCAGCTCCAAGCCTACCTCAGCTCTTTCTTCACCTCCTCGTAGTCGGCCTGCTCCTGCAACTTCTCCTCCAGTTGCTGCGCATACGTCAAGGAACACACAAGGAGAGGAGCAAACAAGAAAAAGAGAAATGAGAGTGGAAACAGGGGGAGCTCGAGCATTAATGTCAATCTTCTAGAGCTTTATTAATGGGAAAAACCTGCTGTTTTTAGTCTGCCCTTTTCGACTTCCCCTTACTATTTCCCCTTCGGAGAGTCCCCCCTCATCATCCCATGCTTAATGACAAGGGGTTAGATAACACCCTCCGGGTCTGAGGCCACATGTCACTTTTTTTAATTGTATTTTTACGTAATTTAATGAATTAAATGAAATTAATTCGCTCTTGATTTTTTTTCTTTATTATATTTTTGTGCATTTTTTGTTAAAGTATTAATGCTGCATTTCTGTGTCTGACTAACAGTTTTAAGCTTCTGCTTGTGAAAAACTTTCATCTTTAAAAAAAATAAAAATAAGTAATAATAATAATAATAAATGAATTAAACCAGACTGATTGGTTTTAAATTCATAATTATATATATAAAAAATCTTTAACTTAATTTTTCATTCACAAGTAATTATATCCTAAAAGAAAAAAAAAAAAAGATTTTTTAAAAAACTGATTCATTTGTAATAATCAATGAATTTTGCCCTAAATATTTGCTCGTTTATTTATATATCAATTTTATAGTTTATTTATTTAACTTTTTAAAAAGTACATTTTATTTCAATGTATTTTTTCCCCTGTGATAAAAAGAAGAAAAAAAAATTTTTTTTTTAAGTTGATGCATTTTTAATTCACATTTAATTACGTCATAAAAGGGGGAAAAAAAACTAAGAATTAATTTCTATTTTAAAATGCCATTCCAAAAAAAAAAGGGAAACACAACTTTAATACTTAACAACAGGAAAAAAATGATACATTGATAATTCACAATCGTGTCCTATCTATTTAATATTTTTAATTTTTTATATAATATTTTAATATATTACATTTATCAACATTCCTATTACATTTTATGCAATTTATTTCCTTTAGGAGGCTTTTGGGGAGGGGGTGTCGAGACTTTTTTTTTTAATTAATAACTTAAAAATTTTCATAATATTTAGATGACATGAACTGTATTGCGAAAATGGAAATGAGATAAACATTGGACACCAGAATATTTAAATACATACAGTATAAATATTTACTTCACTGCAACACTTCTTATAATTATTAACATTGCATTCAAATATTGTTAGAACTTTCGCCTTTATCCTGTTCCAGCCTTTGCACAGTTTGAGAAGAACATCTTGTCACCCATGAGCCACTTGTTCTTTGAGTTACCAAAGAACTGACGTGAAGGGGAGTCAAAATAGGGCACCAAGGGTGTGTATCCTAAAAATGATATCTATTATAAATATACAGATATATATTTAATCTTATACTCTTCTTGTACAAATATATAGGACGAAAACATGAACTGATGGATATTATAGTTCACTGTACAGGATGGATATGGCCTGTGTGTGTGTGTGTGTGTGTGTGTGTGTGTGTGTGTGTGTGTGTGTGTGTGTGTGTGTGTGTGTGTTTTGGGTTTGTAAGAAGACCTTGAGTGTGGCGCTCTTGGCACTGAGCTGCTGCTCTAGCTGGCTGATTTGGGTGGAGGAGTTCTCGCGCAGTTTGGCCAGACTGGCCTGCAGTCTCTGCACGTCCTCCACCAGCTGCACCATCTCCCGCTCCTTAGCGCTCAGCTCGGCCTCCAGACTGGAGCGCGACACCACCTCTACCGCCTGCTCCTACACACCCAAAACAAAACAAAAAAAAAAAACCATTAATCACCATGGACTACTTACAAATCCTAAATTCGTGAGGTCCTGTAGCGAGCAAGATCTGGTACCATGTCTGGAGCTTTCTGGATCTGCGTGGCCAGCTGCAGGGACTTGCTAGCCGACGTGAGCTGCTCCCTCAGTGACTCTGCCTCTCGCTCGGCGGTCTCCGCTCTCTGTGGACGCACGGGGACGTCCCGTTAAAATTCCCAAGAAATTCCACATGTGCGCCCATACATGAACTCAAAGACGCACCGGAGACATGCGTTACTAAACTGGTGCATGACCTGAGACACACATCTGGTAAAGCGCCAACAGTGCGTTAATCGACACCGTCATTTGACATGATACAATTTACCTAAAAATGGTAAAGTGACTCAAAAACGGTTAAAACATCTTATTATTAGTCATTTCTTGCAAGTTGAAAAAATTCCTTCTTAGATGAACAGGCTTCTTCCTTAGACATTCATGACATACAGAAATTCTGACGACGCTTTCGATAGCAGAAGTGATGTAAGTGTGTTCGGTCAGAGCTTCCTGCCTTAAGCCGCCGAACAGCTGTCAGGATATGAAGTCATGATTTAATAATTCGCACCCTGAAAGAAAACGGCTTTCTGCGGCTTACCTGATTGGCTCGCTCCAGGTCGGTCATGACCAGCTCGACCTCGTCGGCTCTGAGGAGTAAGCACAAGTGCGTGCGATTAAACCGGATGCAAACCTCGTTTTAACATTTGTTGGATTTTGTTTTAAAATGACGCTTTAAACAACATCCTTGCTCCCGTAAAAATCGTTCGTTTATTCTCTTTATGGATAAACAGCCCTTTAAACACACACATCTGAAATTTGTATGAAGATGTTGGAAAATGGAGCAGGTTAAATGTAAAAAGAGTCGGGACTGGACCATGTGCTTCTGCAGACCAAGCCTCGATCAGTGTGTGTGTGTGTGTGTTTGTGTGTGTGTGTGTGTGAAAGGAAGTCCTTACATCTGCAAGTATTTGACACTATTGTGTCAGTGGCAGAGTCTCTCTCCCACACACACACACACACACACACACACACACACACACACACACACACACACACACACACACACACACACACACACACACACACACACACACACACAAAGGCCCATTAAGCCCTCTCAGTTTCAGCATAATCCAGTGAGCTCTGGAGTCCTGATTAAGCCTCTTGGACTAGCTCGCGGGAAAACACAGGGATTACAACAATACACTTTTTAGGCTCCGGGTTTTTCACATTGATCTGATATAATATCGTTCTCTCCTTTATAACGGACGCTATACTGTTGCAGCCGTCTGACAAGTTAACATCACTCGGTTAGTTTAAAGTCAACAAGAACAGTTCTTCAGATTTCCTCATGGTGGTGTAGTGACACAGATCTGCTTTAAAGAAAGGGGCTGAGACTTTTCACTTTCAGTTCACCAGCTCTCCAGGGGCTGACACACACACACACACACACACACACACACACACACACACACACACACACACACACACACACACAC
>JAAGKR010003678.1:0-29284 GCA_011419295.1 Clarias macrocephalus
TATTCACCTTTACATAATATTCATGTATGGTTCCCAAAGCCGTTCAAAGTTTCTCTACTTGCCCTTTGCAATATATGTTGGTCTCTCCAGTCCCATACAGTTCAATATCTCTTTCTTCCACATTTTCAAGGCTCAAAAGCATTTTCAACATTTAGCAGTTTAATAATTTTTAAGATCACTTTGCATAAAGTAGCCTGTAGTCATGATTATACAATTTCTTCATATACAAAAATTATGATTCACTGTTGGTTCTATTATCATACAGTCTGTTTTCACAAAGAGCTCATTTCAAAACCTTTGCAGAGGTCAGAGGTGATTTTTATTTATTTTTATTTTTTAAACCAATCACAGTCCTTGAATTGCTGCCTCATCCCTAGCAACGGGGCCAACCACACCTCCTCACTAAGATAAAAGTTTTTCTACTTTCCTTACTCAGAGGTGCTCTAAAAGGTTTCCTAAATCACTTTTAGTCTAGGACTCCCAGCTAGGACTTTTTAAGCTAAGATAGGAGCTCTCTGAGAGAATTCTAAGAAGCTTTGTGAATACGGGCCCAGGTCTTGTGGGATAGGACCTACTAAAAGCGCTCCAAGAAAGGACAACCGGTGACCCGGATGATGCAAGGTCATGGTCACCCAAGTGCCCATGCTGGTCCGTGTCCACACTGATGGGCAGGTTCCCATCAGTACTGCACCTTGTTGTAATTGAGCTGTTCATGGATGTTCACGAAATAACACTACAAAAAATGTCTCAAACTAGTTCTTCTGTTTATATGGTGTTTTATTGAGTTTAATAGTGACAATTATTATCCCTTGTCCACATCTCTGATTGTGCATCTTATGTGGACCCTCTCTGGCTGACTGAAGCATCCTTGTTATACTCCGAAGCACCTTGGTTGTATAGACATGTAACACTTTGGAAATCTGAAACCTATTTGCACTCTTCCCCAGAGCATGGCTGCCTACGACTGGCTACTTCTGCGATTGGCAGGGGAGAGCTCATGTGCACCTCCTTCCCTGGGTGCACCAGTTTTACGCTTTCGGCTCCCTCCAAAGGACGGCTTTGACGTTTCTGGGATTCGAACTTGTGATGGCGTGCACTTTCTGTTGCATCACTCCGAAGTCTACTCAAAAGTTTTGTCTGTTCACCTCAAGTTCAGGACAAACACCTCTCCAATGTGACGCTTCGGGATACTCTTTAATTTATCGATCCGTTTTCATGAGGATGTGCTCTGGGTTAATTTTAAAACCGTTAAACCTGTGACGCCGTGAGTTAAATGAAATCTAAATTGCAGGAGTGTCGACCTCACCGTGGTTTCATGTTCTTCAGCAGGTTCATGTGTGAAGAATCTCAGCTTCTCTCCCGTCCTGTCCTCCACACCTCTGAGTCTTCCTGAAGAGTGCGGGCTCTACCGGGGGAAACGGCGTGCACGCTCCTTGCCCAGCACCCTGGAGGTCCGCCAGCCTGTAAGTGAGAAGTGTGTGTGTGTGAACATGAGTTTTCTAGCATTTTGAAACAGTTTAAAAGTTGAGGCCGTCTGTATGTTTCTGAAAGGCACCGAAGAACAAAGTTTCTGTTCCTACAACGATTGCTGATGTCATCAAAACACATTACAGGAAGAAGGGGAAGGCGTCGGGTGAGCTGTACAGGAACTGGCGGGTGAGTCGGGGTTTAAGCTTCTTCTCATTTATGGGAAAGATTAAAATAAAACCAACTTCCTGTGGCTTTTTTTCTTCCCCCCATATCTGCTCTTGTTGTATCTATATTGCTACTGCTAATAATAATTTACGCTTATTCTCACTGATTATATGGATTTGTAGTTTGTTTCATGAACATGATGGTGTAAATACTTCCAGTATTTTGACATGTGAATCATTTTGAAATCTAAATTAAAATACGCTTCATGAATAAATTGCACAAATGTCAGAGTTCTGAAATGCTGAAAGCTGATTTGGTGATTCACACATGAACATGCTGTATAAGGCAAGAGATGGGAATTCTGACTTTGTTTCCAACGGGTCAGCCGACTTGATTTAGGGATAAGAGTCGACTCTTTCAGCTCCTAAACTCTCTCCGTCTATGTGTCACTCGAGCACTTTGAGAACATGCAGACTCCCTCATCATCATAGTGCTTTATACTATCTACAGGTTCGTGAAGGGCTTGGAGTCTAACCCACTTGGGGTGGGGTATGGATGGGGTGCCAGTCCCTCGCAGACCACACACACACACACACACACACACACACACACACACACACACACACACTATGGTCACTTAGCCTAATCTGGATGTCATAAACCAGAGTACCCAGAGGAAACCCACTACACACCTGGAGAACATGCAAACTCCATGCACACAGACCCCGAGGCGGGAATCGAACCCAGAACCTGGAGGTGTGGGGTGATGCTGCTAACCACTATGCCACTGTACCACCTCTATTCAAAGAGAGACTGAATTTATGGGGCAGCGCTCGCCCCATCATCCGAAGATGGCGAGTTCGATTGCCGGGTGATGCCGTAACCTCTCGCAGCCGGAGGTCTAGAGAGAGCTGATTGGCCGAGCACTCTCGGAGGGGAGGGATGAGAGGTACTTGGTGCTCCCACATTAATCACGGCTCTACAGCCAATCAGGGGCGTCTGTGAGCTCACACGAGCGGAAGGAGTGGATAGCGCTGTTCTCTGAGTGTGTTACTTCGCCCCCAACGGTGCGTGAGCCAGCAGTTCGAAAAAAGATGCGGCCGGCCGGCGTCACATGGTTCGGAGGAAACGCGTGATGGTCTTCGGCCCTCCCGACTGAGTGGTAATAGTAGCCTTAATGTGGGAGCCCCCTAGTGACGGGGAGGAATTGGACACGACTAAATCAGGGAGAAAATCCCCCCCCCAAAAAATAAAAAAAGTAAATGCATGTTTTAAAGTTTAATGCTTGACAATGCAGCATGCGGTGATGGATACATTCACAACAGGTCAGACATTTCCTCTGTGCAAATTCCGTACAGTTACTTCATTACAGAGAAGCGGTAGGCGTCGTCCTTCCCAAAGCTGCATAAGGCTAAACTTTTCAGGATGCTAACATGGTGACGCCAAGTTCATTCGTTTAATCAAAGATCTCATCAAGGTTGGGATTCTTCATTAGACGAATACTACTTTTATTTATTTATTTATTTATTTTAAAAATTTTTATTGCAAAATAATTGCCAGATATTTACTGTAGCTGATACTATCTTGGCTAGCAACTAGCAATCTGTGACTGCTGTTCTGCTATTAAAACAGAAGTGTCTGGGGTTTTTCTCTCTCTCTCTCTCTCTCACTACAGATTTGTTCATGTTGCGCAAAGAGAAGTTTGTATTTCACCTGGCACAACTTCTGCTCTCTGTGCAGTAGGTACGATTTTCCCTTCCTGTATCTGATTTTAGCGGCGTAGCATGGTACAGTGTGTGTATGCGGGGTTTTAATGGTCTCTGTTTTCATCCATCCACAGGGTTGTGTGTCCTGAGTGCTGTCTAGAGGTAGGATGTTGTTTGAATAATTTGTCACTTATTAACCCAAATGTACTCAATTAGCCAAGACGTCTGGTGTGTGAAGTTTTGCTTCTTTAGTTTTGGAGGCTAATGTGGTTAGTGTGTATATTATCTTTATACAGTAATGAAGAACACGAACACTCAAAAGCTACACACACATTTTATTTGACTGTAACTCTTTTACTCCTTTAAGGAACCTGTTGATACTTAAAAAATAAATAAATAAAGTTTTTAAACAAGCAAATCCAAATGTAGTTTTAAAGTTTTCTGAAAAAAATTAATTTTAAACATATCTAGTTTTAATATTGAATAACAAAAATGACTCGATGAACCGGTGAGAAGTCGAGACTCCTGAAGGTGGTGACGTTCCCCTGTCGTGTCTGGTTTCCCTTTCCAGACCCTGTGTTTGGTGTTATGCGGGCAAAGCATGAATAGGAAAGGTTACAGTGGAGTAATCGCTCCATAAACGGGAATAATTTGTGAGCTGCGTTTACGTAAACTACCGTATACAGACGTGTGAGGATGTGTAGAGTTCACTCTTAAAAATGACCTCTTAGCAAATGAATCTAGTCAAACCTATGTATACTTGCGTCAAATAAGATTTGATTACAACAAATCAAATGTGAGATTCTTACTTGTAGTCAAATGTTACTAAAAAGTTTTAAGCGAAAAATGTCAAGTTCCATTTGGAAGAGACTTTTTCTAGTTTTTGAGAATTTTGTTCTTGAAAGAAGCCAACATCTCTGTAACTTTCTTACTTTTGACTAGAAATCAGCTTAATGGTCTTTATGTTTGATTTGTTGTAAACTTATTTTAAGAAATGATGCAGAGGTTTGGCTAGATTTAACAGGTCATGGTCTCGCTGTGTTTTTAAACTATTCTTACTCAAGTCAGTGTCAGAACTTGTGTTTTTCTTGGATGTTTTAATACTCAACATCCGCCGTATGTAAAAGTAAAATGCTGAATACTAAATATCTGGGAAGTGGAATGTTGAAACTCTGAATAAGTAGGAATTCCCAGTTTGGCTTGTTTTGGCTCGTTTCTTTCACCCCCATGTCTGGCTTGGAAATTGTCTCCCTGTAACCATTTACAAAAAACCTCACCAGAGAGCCAGAAGCTGGAATGTTACACACGGGGGGCCGTTTTGGATAACCGGACTCCGCCCTCTGAAGTTGTAAGTGGATGGTGTATAAAAAAAAATAATAATAATTAATAAAGTTTAAATAAATCTTCATAAGGTCAAATAACATGATTGTTTTTATATTTATAGCTAGAAAAGGTCTCCAGTTAGATTGATTATTACTTATCCCCCCAAAAAAAGTGTTAAGTTAAGCTGAAGTTAAGCCTATACATACAGTAGACTATATATAGGCGTGAAATTCTTTCCTCACACGTCCCAGCTTGAAGGAAGCTGGAGTCAGAGTGCCGGGTCAGCCGTGATGCCTTAAGCTCCAGGGGCCCCTGTATTTGCTCAAGGGCCCAACAGGGGCAGAGTGGTGGACCTGGGGCTTGAACCGTCGATCTTCTGATCAGTGACTCGGAAGCTACCACTGCACCTGTCGCATCAGTCCAAACCCAAAGACCCGGACCGCACCGCGCCTTGTCTTGGCTGCTTGATTGCGTTGGCCTAAGCGTATACGTTTTCTTTTTCTTCATAATTTGGCTGGACATCAGTGTGTTTTGTGTTTGTTTTTCCCAACAAAAGCTGCGTCTACCATTTAAGTGGTGCATCAACCTCCCCATAAGCTTCTTTAAGAAGATCGTGCTGAGAAAAGAATCGGAGGAAAGTCAGAGACACTTCTGGACCGAGCGATGGACGTGGGATCCGTCCCGGTGAGTCAGTGATAAAACACACGCCACAGCACATTTTTGTCTTTGATGTTTCCCATGAATACGCTGATTTAACCTTGATAAAGGAGATAAATTGGACTGAAATCTGATCAATTTGTGTGTGTGTGTGTGTGTGTACCTGATGATAAACTGGTTACTCTGGGTTTATTAAAATCCACTTGGAGCACTTTGTTATCGGGTTTGCATTGTGACCGCACCAGAGTGATGAACGATGAATGTAAATGTTGTGGTGTTCAGGATTCCTCTGGTTCTGACGTCGTCCCACGTTGCCGCTTCCGCCGCCCCTCACACTCTGGCTATGAGAGACTGGCATAATCAGGACATGTGTGTCGGATGTCAGGGCCTTCTTCTGGAGGCGTGCGACTCACCGGCGCCACGTTTCGGGATCAGAGCTCCTCAAGAGGTTTAAGCAACGTCTGTCTTCCTCTTTCTGCTCCACCTCTCTTTAACGTGTATGTATGTTAGCAAACGATATTGCAAGTGCAGGACGCTGCGTGATGCATGTTAGCTGATGTTGTGTGTATTTATGGGTTTTTTTTTCTTTTCCTTTTTCCACGTCAGACGTTGGCGCTTTTAAGCCCTCTTCCACACTGTTCCTTTAGCCACCCGTCACTGTGGAGGTGTGCATGTGTGTGTTGTTACGTTTATTTATTTATTTGTTTATTTATTTATTTATCTATATTTATTCATTAATTTTCTTGATGTCCTGGGCTGCTAAAGCACAGAGGCATTCAGTATCGCCAGTGTCCTCGCTGTACAGAATATTTAACATTTTTATACCATTTTTAATATCGTGATGGAAATAAATATAGATTTTTTTTTTCATATTTGATATTGTGTCCTGTTTGTTCTCTTGCTGTGGTTCTGTTCACACAAACACAATAAATAAGTCGTGCCTTAATCACACACACTAATATTTCATTGGACGACCTTTTGTTTTGATTACGGCTGTGGCACCGTTTCGATAAGTTTATGCAACGTCACGTCATTTATTTCCATCCAGAGTTGTGTTCATTTAGGCCTGGAGCCTATCCCAGGAAACCTGGGGCCTGAGGCGGGGTCCACCCTGGACAGAGTGCCAATCCATCACAGGGCACACACACACACTCGCACACTCATTCACACACTACAGGTAATTTGAGAACTCCAATTAGCCTAATCTGCATGTCTTTGGACTTTGGGAGGAAACCCAGAGGAAACCCACCAAGCACAGGGAGGAAATGCCACCTCCATGCACACAGAGATGGGACTCGAACCCGGACCCTGGAGGTGTATTGTGACCGTGCTAACCACTACACCACCGTGCCACCACACTCGAGTTCTCCTTTGGAAGGACACGCCATGGAGCTGCTTTTGTGGATCTCTCAGGATCGACACAATGGATAAGTGTTTGGTCCCGTCATTTCTGTGGGAAACTGTAACATTAAAGTGAGAAGAGACAATCTGTATAATTGTGTGCTTTTAACGTTGTAGAAACATTTTGGACTAAACATTTTTTAAATTACATCTTATTTGTATAACATTGTTGCAAAGCTGCTTTACACAATCAAAAGATGTAGATGGTCAGGTGTCCGAATACTTTTGAGCACAGATTGCATCTATATTCGGTGCACTCTTAGAAAAGCCTTCAATGGGTTTTTTTTTTTTTTTTTTTTGTATAAATAGCGGTTCCTAAACAGGTTCTGCTTGTAACTCTTTGTAAAATAAGGTTTCCTGAGAGGAACAATAAAAATGTGTTGGAGAACCTTTATCCTAAATATCCTATAACTCTTGACCATGTGTTTGGATAGATAAGGGCGTCAGGGCTTCATACTTGGGTTCTAGTCGTAATCCTGTACACAAACATTTTAAGACGGGCGTTCAAGTCAAACTGGGACTTTTGATTGCGCAGAATAACACATTTATGAAAGTAAAAACTCCCTTTATTTCTCTGTATAACATCCCCTGCTACACTAATGCACTCAGCCGGGATCGGCGTTCACGGACGTACGGCCTTTTTAAAAGTTTGCACCGTTCGGATGCTTTACTGCGGCTAAGAGTCTCATCACCGTACTGTGCTCGAATGTCAGTCACTTTTACATCTTCATTCTTCTGATCATGATTCTTAAAGTCCAAATGTATCTGTTTGTTTAGCTTCATTTCTTTCTTCAATCTTAAAAGGAAAGAAAGGCTTATGAATCACTGTTTTAGCTAATTAGGAACCGTGTTGTGTGAAAAGAGAGAGTTGGTTTGATTTCCTTCACCATTACGTCGATGCATTACACATTATAGACAAGACAATATCACGGTCATGTTAATGTTTAGCGCTGCAATAGAGCTTTTATTCAGACTCCTTGTTTCAGTTCTACTTTCTATTGTAAAAATGGTCTTCATAATAGTTTTCACAGAATGACCTCATTACCCCCCCCCCCTCCTCACACACGTGTGAACTAAAGGGGAGTTTTGTTAAACCATTTTAACGCCTATGAGACAGCACTAGTACAGCGTGATCTTGTTCCTCTGTCCTGTACCTAATCCTGGATAATTTACCAAAATGACAATAAAAATTGTACCTTTGAACACCTTTTGTAATTTGTACATTTGTATATTTTAGATTGCTTGTAAACTATATCAAAATATACCAGATTATTTATCATCTAATGCGGTAATAAAAATGTTAATGTGGATGTTCTTTATACTTCTGCACTGTTGAATTCTGGATTCTGATTGGTCAGGTTTTCATTTTCTCTAACAGCAGCTCTAACAGTAGCAAGTTTATCTAATAAAATACCTGCATTAATATAATCAGAAGGAAAAAATGTAGACACTGGTGAGGAAACAACTGATTACAGCTACGATGACATAAGTGAGAAACTTGAGGAACTGATTTGTCTCGTACATAATTTAATTGTACTCAACTTATAAAATGTCCGCTTGTCCAGGTAGGCTACACTAACCTGCGTTGCCATTAAATGCAATAACTAAAAGTAATGTTGTAAATAAAATCATTGTTATAATTTATATATGTATATTATATATTAACTAATTTATTTCTGTAGTTTCATAAAAATTTTGATTCTGCTAATCATGATATAATTACTATCTCACCTTGAGTTCAAAATAAGAAACCTGGACATTGGTGAAAGTAAAAGACAAATCACAAATACATCATTTAATAGATAATCAAAGTATAAACTTTAATCCTGGTCACTGATCCGGGAGTCGGTGTGATTTGATTTATTATATTTTTTGCTTTATGGCTCTGTGGTCTATTCTACAATCCTACTGGTTTGCACTTGGCCATGTGCGAGCTCTTTCTTTCTCTTTTTTTCCCCCTTTCTTTCTTTCTCTTTTTTTCAAACTGGCAACGCTGATATGCAATCCGAGAAAGAATCGATTCTTTTTGAACGACTCCAGAATCGATTCACAATGAACTAAAGATTCAATATGAATTTTATTTTTTTATTATTATTTTACATTATATTAAAAAAATACATTTATGTTTATAAATTTGCAACAATTCACACAAATTTCTTATAAAATAAAAAGACACAAAGTAGGTTAATGTTTCACTTTTTATTTTATTATTATTATTATTATTATTATTAAGTTTGAAAGAAATGAACCACATCCTCTGCAAATGGATGTGCAAATTTTATTAGATCAGGTTGAGATTTTGCATTATTTTACAATGATTAAAAGTCTTTTTGGCATAATGATTGAATTATTGTCTTTATTATTGCATAGCTCAAAATTACAGTTTAAATCAACACATTGTGCTCTGTAAAGAATGAAGGCGGAAAATTAGATTTTAGAAGTATTATCCCTGAGCAGATCTTCATTCGCTCATCGTCTACACGACTGTATCCTGTATACAGGGTGGCGGGGGGGAGGGGCTGCAGCAGATCCCAGGAGTCTTAATCCATTGCAGAACACAGACACACACATATACACACTCATTCACACACTACATGCAGGTTAGGAATGTCAATTAGCCTAATCTGCATGTTTTTGAACTGTGGAAGGAAACCGGAGTACCCAGAGGAAACCCACCAAGCATGTGGAGAAGATGCAAACTCTATCCACACAGACCCAAAGGTAGGAAATGAACCGAACAAGATCGAAAAACATCGAGAAAAAAAAAACAAATATTGAGCATTATTTTACAATAATTACAGTAATAGTCTTTTTGAATTCTCATTGCGGTCATAATTATTTAATTCTTATTTTTATAATTGCATAGCTGAATTTTTTTTTTATCACAACATGTTTATATGTATTATCGACTAACATGTACAGTAGTGCATGCAGCTTGCATGTTCTCCCTGTGCTTGGTGGGTTTCCTCCCACAAGTCCAAAGACATGCAGATTAGGCTAACTGGCGTTCTGGCGTTCCCAAATTGCCTGCAGTGTGTGAATGCATGTGAATGTTGACCGGAGGTCCTATCATGGTTGTTAAAATGGGAGTAATTACAATAGGAATCACCATTGGCCTCCATGGAGTTTCGAGATGGATGGATGCGAATGATCTAAGTAGCTGAGGTCATAATTAATTATTTCATTCTTGTTTTTTATTATTGCATAATTGAGATGCTTTTTTTTTATCAAAACATATTTCTATGTAAAGAATAAAGAATTGATTTTAGAAGTTAAATCCCTAATCAGATATACACTACACTGCACTACACTACAGTACTACCATTACACTTAATAATCCCTCTGAACTCTGACTCGATTCTCTTCAACCGACTCTTTTTTTTTTAAGATTCGACTCGGGGAATTGTTCCGCGCACGCGCAGTATCGCCAAAGCAGGACTTCGTGTCTGAGACTCGATTGCTCAAGTCTCAATTCTGCCGAGCTTTTTCTCGATACCGGCATCTTCTTTTTTCTCTCTCCCTCTCTCTTGTCTCGCTTTTATTTCTTTCCTTGAGCTTTTAGAAGAAATCACGGCACAATGACCGGAGATCACGGACACCACCAGGTGATTTATATCCACATTAAAACTCGATAAAGCCTGAGAATCCTGTATATTCGATCATATTTCCCTTTTTGTTTGGCAGATCAGCTTTGGAAATGTTCAGTTTAGGGTTTGCCGAAAAAATATAATATCTGATCAGGAATGAAGTAGATCTCAGTGTTAGTTGATTTCGTTGAGGTTTGGTGTAAATCGAATCCATATTGTAGGTGACATTTTTGATTTCTTGTCTGTGTGATAATGTACATGTGGAGAAAAAAACAAGATAATCAACTTATTAACTCTGTTTGCAGATGGAGACTGGCTCTCGACTAAACGGTAAGTGCGAAATAGCACGATTTGTCGAATTAAAACGCGCTTTTGTCTTTATTTCGAGCCGTATTTCTCTGAACAAGGCGGTGAGACTGTTAGTTTTTTCGAGCAGCGAAATGGCGTCCCAGAGACTAAGTCCCCTCACCCTCACTCACAGCCGCCTATTGTTCAAAACCAGGGCTCAAAAACACACCTTAACAACGAGCATTTCTCAATTAGGATCGCTATTTTGACAGATCTGTAGATTATTTTCACAATCCTGATCGTTTAATTGTCCATTTACGACTCTAACCGGCCTTAATTTAGTGTTAAAAGTGGCAAATGGGGGGTTGAGGACTTAGTCTCTGCGCCATTTTCTTTTCCTTTCCACGAGTCGTGTCTCAATCCGCCACCTTCTCTGCTAGCTAGTGCGCACCATTCCTAGACCACTAACTCTCCAGATACGCTTCCAGTTCGCTCCCTGCAAGCGAAAGCGCCTCGGTGTATCAGTATCGCATTAGACACGAAATATTACGATCTCACTTTTACATTTTTGTTAAACATTCCAAGGTTTTAGCTCAAATTAAGCACTGTAGCTAGCGTCCTATTTAGGGGATTAGTGCGCGATTTGCGACGCAGCCCCTCGCTCTCTGTGTGTGTTATGGAGGCGCTGCAGGGGGAAATGGCTTTCTCTTTAAATGTCTCTGTTAAATTCCTTTTTCAGCAACTCTGTTTAAAGGCAATTTCCTTGCTTTATTTTAATCTGTACAAACTAATACAAGTGAACAAGAAAGAATAATAACAGAAAATATAAGCTTAATAAGGATATTTGTCCACTTTACTGACTGCCTCAGAGCTTTGAAAGCATTTTTTAAATAAAAAAAAATGGAAGTTTCACTAAATATTTTGATAGTTTTGGGTTTTAGACTAGTTCTCACTTCTAGTTTCACATCATTAACAGATAGATAGTTAAAAAAGATAACGATACTTCAGCAAATGTGAGGGAACTTTTAGATTTTCTGTGAGGATTCTTTAATTAAATTGGTGTTTTTTTTTTCCCCAAAGAAAAAGTTATCATGTTAACTTTTTCTGTGAAAAGATATATTTTAGGTAATTTTTAGCTTTTTCAACTTTTCTGCGGACACTAATGGTTCCTGTAGGCCGAGCTCCAGATAAAATGAAAGAGTAACGCGAATGAAAAGTTCCCCCTATAGCACGCTATAGCACGTGCCATAATGACGCTACAGTTTAGATGATGCGTTTTGTTTGTTTTTTTGGACACTGTGTATGTAACTGACGGAAGGACGTCTGACCTTGAGTAAATGCCCACTGGATTCATGTAGTCCAATGTCTCTTCTTGGGCACGGACTTTCTCTTTCGTTATCTTCAAAAATAAATAACTTGAACATCTTAAACGTTCCAGTACGAACATGGAAAATCGACAACCTTGAGTTTTTCATTGTTTCAACACGTAACACGGATCGTGAATTAAAGATGTGCAACTTGCGTCCATGGCACAAACGCTTGCATATTGCAAATAAGTGTTATTTAAAATGAAATGATCTTAATTCTAGATTTATAGGACGTGAAGCTCCGGAGCGACCGTCTGATCCCGTAGCCCGTCTGAGTTGACATTTCTTCTTCAATTTATCGAGTTTATAATGTTAAGTGTATAGAGGTTAAGAAGAAAAATGATAACGTTTGGAAGGAAGAAGCAGAGATCGTCTGTACCTGTTCTAGTGAGCGTATATACAGAGTCGCTCGTACAGACAGCTTGGTTTGCTAATCTGCTGAGTTTAGCCGTCGTGGCTGTGACGTGTATCTCGAACACGGCTTGATTTTCACTAATTTGTTTAAAAAGCTGTAGCGTTTACTTAATCTGTAGTACCGATTTAGAAAACTACATGAACTCATTAAAGGTCATGTGTTCAGATGGAAAATGTTGTCGCAAATGTACTTAATCCCATTTAATTTATTTTAAAAGAATGTATTTATAATTTAAAAAAACATTTGTTTTGAGCTTCCATAATTCGTTATCTGCGATTTCGGTCAAATTCGCCACCTTGAACCCCGGCAGCATTCCTAACATCTACATCCAAAAAAAACAAAAAAAGAATGCATGACTAACAGTATCTGGAAAAGTTTGTCTTTAATCTCATACAAACGAAAGATCAAAGTTTAAAGTATTGGCACCCTCGGCTGTGCCGGAGCGCAGTAATCGGCTTTTAAACTTAATCGCAGTCCTGCAACACAGCTGAGGGTGCCAATACTTTTAATCTTCAGTCAAGGTAACATCAAAGCTCGGACTCGGAACATTTGGTAAAGTTTGTCTTTAAACTTTGATGCCCCCACACTTTCATAAAAATTTAAGTAAGTAAATAAAAAGTTTTGGCACCTTTGCTCTGTGCAGCCCAGGGACTCCGGTTTCACCGTAACAGCGGCGTCTCGTCCGTGGCACTGCTGTCGCTTTGACAAAACTCTATTTTGAAAGAAGAATTTGCACAGAAACTTCACCTGTCTGTGAATAAATTTGGGTTTAAATTTTGTTAAAGTCTGAAGAGCAAACGTCCCTGGTCAAGTTGCTTGGCAACTGAGAAATTATTGTACGAGGAAAGACATGGCTAGACATCGCAAGCTAGACAAACCCGTTAGAAATATTGACGTTTGATTAATGAACAAAGAAATTTACATTATACCCCGAGACATGCGTTAAGCGTGTGAAACCAGATCGTGTCATGCCATAAACAAAAATATTTGCCATAAACTTGCTCATATAAATTTATATCTTAGCAAGTGAAGGTATCTTGAATATAGTTATGTTTATCTATGCTTTTTAAAAATAAGATTACACGAAAGTATAAAAGTTAAAGTTTTTCTAGCCAAATTTAACAAAAATTTTAAGCATTTTGTGTTGTTTTTACTTTTGTTTTAGGAATTAATTTCTTTAATTTTAGAGAATTCTTTTGAGGAATTTTGATAACTTAAATATTATGTATTAAATAAATAAAAACTCAAGGCGTGTGATGATCACTTATTATTTTCCAAAAAAGAATTTTTTTTTTTGAAGTATCCTTAAAATATTCTGCATCACGTAAGCTTTTTAAACATAAGTAAATATAAAATGATTTATCTTTCTTTCTGGCCAAATATTACTAAAATTGCAAGTGAAAATTTCATGTTTTATCAGCAGATAATTTTGCTATTATTCGGAATTTCTTTGTTGAAAACTTCTGAAAGTAACCTGAAAATATTATGCTCTCAACAGTGTAACACATGGCATGAAATCATGCAATATTTTATTGAAAAAATACCTAAATAAAATTCTGTGTCACGGTAGCTTTTTCACCTGTAGTTACGTTCACGTTGTTGCCGCACGTCTAGTTATATAAATATATTAATATATAGATATCAGCGAAGTCACTAAGATGTTTATTATATTTAAATATATAAATGCTTTGTTTGCATTAGGGATTGAGTCTTTCTCTTTGCTCAGTCCTGTCACTGTGTGTGTGTCTGTCTGTGTGTGTGTTTCAGTAAAGCAGCACTGAGTGTCTCTCACTCTCATGGTTCAGAGTGATAAGACGTAGATAAAGCTCTCGCACAAGGAAACTAAAGTACAGCAGTTAGATCTCCAGGCGTTCGGTTCCTCCCTCTTTCAGACAGTAGAGGAACATTACGGTGTAACTACCATCGTAGTTGTTGTCATAAATATGTCAGGACCTATGACATCATAATCATAATCGTCATGGTTTTAGCTTTGTGAAACTGAAACGTTTGCTACGACACTCGCTTACATCACCAGTGCAGTAAGGCACTTCCTCCTGTCACGCCGCGTTGCTTTAATGTGAAGTTGCGCAATTAACCAAACAATGTGTGTTTAATTATATCACACCACGTAGTTCCTATGTGCTGAACAGAGTTTGTATAATATACATGAAAATGACAGAGATGCATCAGTATGAAGTTAATAATTTTTTTTCTAGGATAAAATTTTGAAGTTTTGTTCCTGTGATGTGTCCGTGTTATGACATCATAATTTTTTTTTACTTCCGGTTTCAGATCCTAAGCTAGCCATAAGTAATTATCTCGTTAGCCTCTAATAAAGCACAACTTGCTGAGTTACAGCTTTACAACTAACTCTTACAAAGCTCTGAAACTGGAGACTCCTTCGCAAACTTACCACTAAACTTTGCCGTTTCAACAAATACACACAGTCTTCAAACACACTCGTACTGTAAACCTTTTAGTATCTGCGCTACTTGCTGATGGGATATAAATCAACCGATCAGAATCTATTCCAGTATTCGACTTGGTTGAGGTGTGGGGTGCACTTACTTTTGCTTCTCAGAAACCAAACGAGTGATTACATGATATGGGTTTGTAAATGTGGCGCTGAGGGATCGGATTGTCAGGTTAGTGCAGATGTTGGAGTGTGTACACACACACACACACACACACACACACACACACACACACACACACACACACAAACACACACTGAAGGCCTGCATGTTTAGTCATAATCGTTGTCTGAATCTCGCGAGTCAGGACTGAACATGTGAAATTTCATTATGGAGTCTGTGAGGAAGTGATTTGGGGGGGAATAAAGGCCGCTACTAAAGATGTTGTGCCTGTCTCTTTCCATAAAAATATGCCTTCAAAATGTCTTTAATATTTAATGACTGAATTTTATGAAAATAAAAAATAATTATGTGGTAGTGTAGTAGAATCGTGTGATTGGTTCACCCTGTGCTCTCCACCATCCAATCAGAGTCCAGTGTTACCGTTCTGCATATCGTGTGAGGAAACAATTGATTTATTTTTTAAGTATGTTTAAAGGCTTGTATGTAAAACCAGTCAATGTGAAAACCTGTTATAAGTCAACATAAAGCTCCCCGAAATATAACTATGACGCGGTGCGTGTGGGGAAACTTTCTGACGTGCAAAAATGGACGATGAACCTCTAACTAGTATTTGTAAAGTTTTATACCTCGAAGTAAGAAGTTATTATTGATGTTATAAATATTGTAAATTTAACTCATGATTTTGTTCTTGATCCCATTCGATCTGAAGTGTTGAGGAAATATAAACGATTACATTTCTGTTACTCATTTCTGGTATTTCTGCTTATTTAACTTTTCTACTGTAGTATTGATATTACTCAGGTTTAGTGAGAAGAGCGTTAGAAAGTACTGCAGTGTTGATAGAATCGAGCTCTGACTGAAGCAGCTGGGGTGTAATATTACTAAGGATATTTTACTCTTTATGTTGGACTTTGTACTGTTTATTAGTGTTAGTTATTATAATATACTACATGTTGTAGTGCACGAGCACTGTGTTAAAAAATACTTTTATTTCTACTGTGATTATATCTATGAATTATTGATATTATAAAGTAGAAGTTTATTTGTTTTGTAATCTGTTTGATTCTTTGTTGTGAATTATTTGCAAAGTTTCCTTAGAAATATTACTTATGGCGGATGATGTAACAGTGGTGCGTTGCTGTTTATTACCCAATACCTGTAGTTCTCCTTCTATTGTTTGTCAAATGTATAGTTATTAATTATCAACTTGTAATTGTTATACTTTTACTGTTTCCAGCTTCTCTCTAGTCTCAGGTTCTGTTTCCTATCTCGGTTACATGTTTATTTCCGCAGTACTCATTATTACTCATCACACTGTAGTACATACTGTATATCAGTACCGGTGTTACTACTCAGATTTAGTGTTTTATATTTATTTCAATTCCTTAACTTCTGTTTCTGTAGTTTTTTTCATAACCTACTTGAGTTACAGTTACTCCGTTCTTTCCTCCTGTAGTTCCTCGTCACATCGTAGTGAATGTTTTAACACTTTAGCATGTTTTCTTTATTTCTGCTGACACGCGTTTGTGTGTGTGTGACTAATTTACATAAGATTTTATGATGGAACAGGCTCAGTGTTAGGACAACTCTGTGCTAATCTAAGCGTTCTGAGCGTGCTTATGCTAGGCCAGGCTAAGCTACATATTTATTAATAATTAAGTTCATTATTCACAGACTTCCAGCTTACTGATGGTTCTGTTTTATTATTTGTGTTCCAGCTACTTCTTTTGTTAAGTAATAATTACTACTTACTCTCAGTACTGTTACTAGGTAACCAGCGTCGCGTGATTAATCAGTCGCGCGCGTCTCTCGCATTTCGTTCCTCGATTCTTCAGTTCGAGTTTTGATTCAGCGTTGATTTTCCACGTTACTTTTTCGCTTCATTTAACTTAGGAATGTTGATCTAGGCGAAGAATTGACCGATTCCTTAAAAACATTCCACAGTTTTGTTTTTGTTTTTTCCTAGAAAATACAGATTGTTTAATTCTTCAAGATTACAGGTTACAAGGTTATTGCTGCTCTTTTAAGGATTTTTTTTTGTTATTATTTTATTTTTATGGGCAGTGAAATTGCTGAAAGGTGAAAATGCTGCCACCTACTGGACTGGAGTGTCGAGCAGAAAATTGTCCAGGAGCTTAAAAAAAGAGAGAAAGATTAGAAGATGTGAGATCTAAACAATCAAAAACATGTTGCATAGCCTTCCAGGCTTTATTAAATAGTTTTAGTGATTTATTATAAAACGTTTAAGGTATATACGTAGCTATTGAACAAATTAAACGATAAACTTTTTAATGCGACTGGATCAAATTGAACATTGCGGTATTCAAACATCGATTTCATTCAGTAGCATTAAAGTTTACTTTAAGGTAATTTTTATTTACTCTAAGTTAATGAGGTACGGTAGTGATCATATCATTATCATCATATGATATTTTATTTAATGTTAATAATAATTAAGTTTACGCATGTTTTACATTTACACAGCGTTGGTGACTAGTTTGGGATCTGAGTTGTTATAATATATATTTTATATTCCTACGATTTTTACAGTTATTACTTAACCTACTGTAGTACTTACATATTACTGTTGCTTTTACGATGTGATTTTATTTGTTTGTTTTATTCCTCTAACAGTTTATTACTAATAATAGTGTACATTACTGTTCCTACCGATGACGTGCCGGTGGTTATTAGCAGATTTTGTTACCACTTTATCTTCACTCACCGTTAGCGCGCGGTGTTGATAGCGGACAGCAACAGTGACGCCGCCGGAGTTCCTCATCACTCAGGCTTTTTGTTCTGTTTTCTTCTCTCTCTCAGATTCCTACAAGTCTAAGCATAAAGACAAAGAGCACAGGCACAAAGACCACAAGAAAGACAAAGAACGTGAAAAGACCAAGTACACTAACAGGTAAACGTCCAGCCGTTATTCACTTCTTCTTTGTTTTCTTATTTCTCGCGGTCTCGCCTCACAGCAGGACAGTTATTTTTATTTTTCATTTTTAACTTTATTTTTTTAATACGACATCCCGAGTAAATCCGGATTGTTTAAAGATGAAACAGATCACAGATTACTGAGTTACTCTAATCTACATGTTTGTCCTTTAAATGTATGTAGTTTTTTTATTATCTCTGATCTCTGCAGGTAAAGAACTCGTTTTTATTAAACTCATGATTTCCAAACTTTTTATTTTTCCCCAAAATCTAATGTCTCAGGATTTTGCACAAGAACGTCACTCTTTCTTTTACTTTAGGGAAATATTTAAATATAAAGTGTTGTCCTAATCATATGCACCCTGTCCCCTCTCTCTCTCTCTCGCTCACCTCGTGTGCTAATGAAGTCCTTTTTGTCTGAATTGGCTCTCAATTGCCCTCTCGCGGTGCTCTTCTCTCTCACCAATGGCTGTTCTTCACGGCTGCTCCCTCGACACGTCTGAACCTGACCCCGGAAGTGTCTGAACGTCTCCTTTTGTAGTCCTAACTGTCGGCCCGTTTGGTGTCGAGTCTTCATTCCGGTTCTGCGGTGCCGCGTTCGCACCGGGGTGTGGACATCTTTATATACTGATAATCACAGAGAGAGGAGGGGGGCAAAAACTAACAAAACTAAACAAAAAGAAAGGCTGTTAGTGGTGCTAGCAGCTGTTATCTTTTATATAAACCTGTAAGGAGACTTTAGTAGTGAATACAGTCGCAGAGCGAACGTGATTAAACAAGACGAACCTCTGAGCGAGACTTTAGATGTTCATGGGAAAGGAAACAATAATTGTTTATTATTAACATGCATCAGGTGTGGTTGAGTGGAGTTTTTTGTTGTTGTTGTTGTTTTTTTTTTTTTTTTTTAAGATCATTAAATAATGGTTTGTGTAGAAATGTAAAGAATACACACACAGGAAATCTGACCTAAATAATAAGTAACACAAATACACTAAACTCATTTATATCTATTAACTCTGTGTTCCTGAGCTCTCGTTGTGCTTTATACGTTTACATTCTAGTCCTAACTAATCTAACTCTATTAGAAAGTTTAAAACTTTGAATTTTACTTCCATATAAAAACTACATTTTTACACTTTCTAATAGAGTTAGATTAGTTAGGAGTAGAAACGGGAAGAACATAAAAACTACCACAAACTATAAACTAAAACTACTAAAAAACTAAGTACAAAAACATTCAAAGGCAGGAAAAAACAAAATTGCAACCTTATGTTGAAATATAAACAATATTTGTTGAATAAGATTTGTCGATTGTTCTTTATTTTTTTAATTTTATTTAGACATTCCTTTTAAAATGTTTAGTTTATATTTATATACAAAATTTCTTTCTGAACATTTAATTTGCTTATATACTGTATACATTCTTTAAAAACTTTAAGTTTATATATATACATATACACACACACACACACACACACACACACACACACACACACACAGAGATTTTAAAAGAAATTTAGTAGATATAGAAATCTTGCTTTAAAAAAAAGGGTAAAATAAAATCCCCCCTCTTGTGTATGTAGAATTTGACATCCTGTCTAAACCATTAACTAAAATGTAAAATTAAATCATATAAACAAGAATCAAGCATCAAAGGTTATAACTGTTCAGTCTGAATAATAGAAACACTGTAGTTTACAAAGTATTTATTCATCTAAAGCAGATTTCTATATGAACCAGTGCATGAAGTACTGCACCACTTCCTGATTTTTCCAACCAATCAGAACGCAGTGGGCGTGTCCTCGCGGGGCAGGACTCCAGGGCCGGGTATAAACGGCAGCATTTTTAAAAAGTGAGCGGGAGCGACTGAGCGGGGTCGCACTGCGCTCCAGGTCTGACACAAGTCGTGATTCTGGGTAAAGCAGCAGTAGGAGGAGGAGGAGGAGGGTGAGGGGGGAGATTCGTATTGGTGGTGGATTTGATCGGACATGGACATGGCGCCCTCAGGAAGCAGACGCTTCAGGTGAGGACATGCTCTGTGAGCAAGTTAGTTGGAAAAAGCTGCGATCTGAACAATTTCTGGTGAAGAAAGAAGAACTGAGAGGACGTGTGCGTTTGCGAACGGATGCGCGGTTGTTTTAGCGTAACGTGCGTGCATGGAGCGTGTGCGTGAAAAGGGTTTCTGTTGCCCAGAGTTTCACTAAAATAGTTTGTTGTGACCATAAATGTTGAAGCTAATGTGGTGAATGTATCTCAGGTGTAAACGGTTTTTCATGCCCATAGTGACATTTATTAATCAGTTTATTTGCTGTAATTGTTTAAGCAAGCTTGTGTTGCACATCGATGACCTTCGGTTATTTATGCGTCTGATTTATAAACGTTAAATCACAACTCTGCTCAACACACAACTCTAAAATAAATGATGACTATCGTAGTGTTTAAATCCCATAGCTTTGCTTTATTAGTTCTGGTTCCTTATTAATTGTAAATAGAAACATTTTATGGGAATTTTAAGCCTAATTACAAAATTTTGTAAATGATTAACTTTTTGTCATAGATGACCTCTCATAACCTCATCCCATCTGTAGTACTCTTACGGTCCACTAGGGGGGGGCTGCAGCCTACACTAGAACCAGGAACACTGTTTTAGACAAATAGTGCGCGGTCGCACACAAGCTAGAACACGGTTTAATTTCAGGTTTACTTTTTTTTTTTTTTTAAGTTGTGGTAATAAATAATACCCTGTGTCTACAAATTATTTGAAAATGTTTATTTGCTATTAAGAAAACAATCCTGTACATAAATAAACATATAAAGGAGAGAAACTATCTCGTCCTTCACTGTCGCTCTTCGTTTCCCCTCACATGGCTCATCACTCGTTCTCTTCCCCTCGCAGTGAGCACAGAGACTCCTCGGAGAAGAAGCACAAGGACCGCGAGAAAGAGCGCGTGAAACACCGGGAGGACAGCACCGAGAGACACAAAGAGAAGAAGAGAGAGGTGTGGTGAAGTGTTTTTTTTTTTTTTTTTAAGTTTAAGGCTTTTTTTTTTTTCTTCTTCTTCTTCTTCTTCCACACTCCCAGTCTGTACCTCCAGGCCAAATCAGGCTCAGGTTTCACTCCCGTCTCGCGTTGCTGTGCTATTTATAATATCAGGCTGAACCTGTGCTCACCTGCTGCACGGCACGGCCGCACACACACACACACACACACACACACACGTGCGCGCGCATTACGGGTCGGGCAGAGCGTCTCACACAAAAAATAAATAAATAAAGAATTCTTTATTTATCGGTTGGCACTTTAAGGTTTCGAGGATCTTTTAATCATTAGAGATTCCAGTGTGAGTGTTTAACATGGACGAGGACTCGAGTGTTTAATCAGAACTTCCTCTGAAATGTTCTGAGTCGGATCTGCAGGAATAGAAGTGTTTTTGTCTTGTTTGTTTATTGTTCTCAAACTTTGTTTTTTGGTTAGTCTTCCTGTCTTTCCGTCAAATCCCGCCTTCTGCACTGTGATTGGTTAGATGTGAACCGGTGAGCCAATCAGAGCTCGTTCCTCAGCCAGAGTGGAAGTAAAGACAGGACGGAGAGACGTGTTTGAGTTTACTGATGAGGAACTTGAAACAGAAACTGGTCACGTCACGTAATGTCACCCCGACACGCGGCAAACGTGCAGCAAGTACATGCGCAGAAAACATGTAAACACACTTCAAGGAAAGAAAAACTTGTACTGATATTTTAATACTAAATTTATTGCTATACATTATATCTTCATATACATGATGATAATGTGTGATTATTTTATATTAATATAATATATTTCATAATCATAGTATTTTTTGGTTTTGTTTGTTTTGGCTGACTGTGTGCTCCAATTCTAGAAGCGTTTCTTTTGAAGAGCTGCTCAAAGTGATGCGCCTCCTCTCCTTCCGGATCGGGTCAGATTTTTCCGGAATGATGCATTTTATTTTTACTCTGATTTCCGGCTGTTGTAAGGGTCGGGTCAGGGGTAGTTCGGTGGTTAAGGTGCCACAGAGCTACCGGGGCTCGAGCTGAAAACCTTCCGGATCACGTTTTGTTTTTTCAATTCTTTCAGGTTGAAACGATCTAAAATTGCTTAAAAATATAGCATGCAGAAAATGCAAACTCCTCCCATCTTCTGCAAGCACTCATTTTCCAAGCTTCTTCTTTTTGGGTTTTTGGGAGGTTGGTGAAATACTGCCACCTACTGGACGGGATCGTGAAGCAGACAGATGTTCAGAAAAAAAAAGAGACGAGAGTCATTTAAACAAGCGACACCACCACAAGATACTCGACATTTCAGTGTTTAGTAAAGTATACAAGTATTAAAGTACATGAGTCAGGAGTTATTTATTTATTTAATTAATTAATAAGCTGCTCGAGACAAAATCAGGCGCTAAACATTAGTGCTATTGAATCAGAACGAACGCCACATCGCTGTCCTTTCTTAAAACGCCGTCGGGTTTATTCTGTTCTTGTGTCTGTCTGTAACTCGCTCGGCTCACATAATGTCCACTTTTTTATTACGTTTCTGTCCAGCGCAGGCCTCACTCGATAACTGATACGTGCTGGTTTTTAAGACGAGAAAAAAACGAAAGCAGAAGCACCTCAACCCTGTGTCTGGTTCGTCATGGGCATACGTGTGTGTAGTGTGTGTTCATCATTTTATCTTTTTTTTTTTTTTTGTCCACAGATTAAATCCCACAGCTCCAACGGGAAGCATAAGAGGGAGAAGGAGAACGGTTACTTCAGGTACGGCGACACACATCCACAAATATTCGTCCTAATGCCGTGTCTCAGTGCGGAATGTATTGATACCATGTCGTATATCACTAGACGGGGATCTGAAGAGCGGAATAGTCCGAGAGCGGAAAACGAACCTTTCTGTAACTTTAAATTACAGCAAAGCAAATATCGGATTATTTCTAGTCAGATGTTACTTGAAATTTAAGCAAAAAATGTCTCGTGCTATTGGAAGATATTTGCCTTTTTATTTTATTTATTTATTTTTTCCCCCGGGAGTTGATTTTTTTTTCATAAAATAAATAGAACAAGAAATTCTCTTAATTTTTTTTAAACATCTGGCTAGAAGTAAGTTTATTTCTAATTTGGTTTGGTGTCAAGAATTTCACTTGCTACCTCAAATTTTTTAAAGTCTAGCAAAAAGCTAAGATGGCATTTTTTTTAACCCACAGGTGGCGCTCTAAACTATTTAAACATTGGTAGTCGGAACAGCGTCCTGTATTTTGGATTTTGATTGAGAAGTTTGTTGGGAATTCTAATAAAAATTGAGTATCGAATTGGGACATTTATAAAACAATGCTTAAAGAATCTCAGTACAAATGTAACTAATATCATCGCACCGACTCGTCCTCCAGTGATTCAGATACTACACACGATCTTTATTACGCTCATTATAACAACAAAAAGAACATTTGTTATATTTGTATAGAATTGTCTATACTGCAAATCTGGATCATTCTAGAACAAACCAGTGTGTGACCTCTTGACCCCTGTCGTCCACAGTCACATCAAGGAGGAGGAGGACAACAGCTTCTTTTACACTCCGAAACCAGAGAAGACGGTGAAGAGAGAGCGGGACGATGACGAGTGCGTGTTCCGTGCTTTACATACGTTTAATTAATTTATTATTATATTTATTTCATCAGCAGGTACATAAAGTATACGTACACAAAGTGCTTGGAGATTTTTCTTTTTGTTTGTTTTCCATTTTGTTAATGTTTTTTTAAATCATTACGTCCGTGATGCTGATGTGTAACGATTTCGTCTCGATAAAATAAAACAAAAACAACTAGCGTTACATCACTCTGTTGAGCTGCAGAAACGGCGCAGTGATGGGAAAGGAAAAAAAAAAAAACTAAATTTTTTATCAGTTCGTCCGTCTTCAACAAAACTAACAGAATTCATCTTTTGGCTATTTAAGTTTTTTTCTTTTTTTTTCCTTTTGCGCGTGCTCATGAAATAAGCCGTGTCAAGGTACAAGATAAACACCATGCAGCGCGATTTTTTTGTTGTTGTTTTTTATATGCATGACCTGCAGCTAGCACGAAACCGGAATTATTGCTGAAAGTTGATTTATGAAAATCCATGCTGTGTGTGTGTGTAAAAGCCGTCTTACAGCCTGCCGTGTGTGTGAACTCGGATCCTATTTAAAAAAAAAAAGGCCTCAGTATCCTGTAAATATTATTTGCTCTAAACACTTTTTATAACACTTATTACACTAATGTGTCGTCTGTTCATTGTGGTGATTGTTAGTTTAGTTATAAATCACTATCAATTTTACAGTAAAGAATATGACACGCCGTCTGTTAAAGTCTCGCATGTTTCACTGTTTAAAGCACTGCGCGAGCCGAACTTATTGAATAATTATTTGTTTAAACAGTTTTATAATCGGTGTTTAAACATGAATTGAAAAGCTTTTACACGAATAAGCGTTTAACCTTTTGTGTTTAAACACTGAGCCTTTAAACAGATTATACGTTTACTGCGATTGTTAAAAACCTCTTCAGCTCGTGTAGTGTGTTTATCAGTGAAACTTTAACGTAAAGGACGTTACACACTGTCTGTTCTCAGCGCTCGCTGAAGCCGACTGTAAAATCCAGATAAAGTTCAATACGAACACAATCAGCACAATGAACAGATGACATTTAACACGTTAGTGTAATACAGTGTCATGACGTGTGTTTAGAGTGAACAGTCACTCCAGTTATCATTTGCCATGTTTATTTAATGTTTTTATTCGATTTTTCTGGAACAGAATCGATTACAAACCCAAAAAGATCAAAGTGGAAAAGGAGAATAAAGTGAAAAAGCGCAAGCAGGAGGAAGACTACGACGACTTCGGAGAGGAACTGGTGATGCTTTCACACGTCCAGATTTAAAGTGTTTTCATTATAGTTTATATAAATTAAATTCGTATATTTATATATCTATTTTTTATTCTTTTTAAAATAAAATAAAAAAAGACCATAAAGCCGAAAAAGAAATTGAAAGACAAGAAAGACGAAACAGCTGGAGGGAAGAAGAAAGGCAAGAAGGAGCCGGAAGAGAAGTGGAAATGGTGAGGAGTTGTGGGACGTTTCTTTCATATCCGACTTTATCAAATGTTAAAGCTGGAAAATTATTTAAACCGACCCTTTTTAAAACCCCCCTCTTGCTCAGGTGGGAGGAAGAGCGATACACAGACGGGTCCAAGTGGAGATTCCTCGAGCACAAAGGTCCCGTGTTCGCTCCTCCGTACGAGCGACTCCCCGAAAATGTTCGATTTTATTACGACGGTGAGTCTTCTGTGTGTGTGTGTGTGTGTGTGTGTGTGTGTGTGTGTGTGTGTGTGTGTGTGTGTGTGTGTGTGTGTGTGTGTGTGTGTGAGAAATGAACAACAATAAAACAGCCAGTGTTGTGAACGTAAAATCAGGAGCGGTGCGATGTAACGGCGTTAGAGCTGCGTCGCGTTAAAGTCGATATTCTGTCTTTTATGTTCACCTTCTGACCAATCAGAATCCAGACTTAAACGTCGCTCTAGTTTAATCCGGTTTTCATCCATTCTTCCTCCTCCTTGTTTTTGTGCAGGGAAGACCATGAAGTTGAGCGAGTCGGCCGAGGAAGTGGCGACGTTCTTCGCCAAAATGATCGACCACGAATACACAACCAAGGATATCTTCAGGAAAAACTTCTTCAAAGACTGGAGGAAGGTAAACCAAGCTGGAAATTCCTCCTCATGCTTTATTTTTTTCCCCCTCTTTCTTACTTTTTTTCCCTATTTCTTCAGACTGATGTACGACTTTTTTTTTTTTTTTTTTTTTTTTTTTTTTTCCCCTCTTCTGCACAGGAAATGACCTCAGAAGAGAAGTCGAAAATCTCTGATCTGAACAAGTGCGACTTCACCGAGATGAGCGAGTACTTCAAGGCGCAGTCGGAGGCTCGGAAACAGATGACCAAGGAGGAGAAACAGGTGAGATGTTGCAGACCGCTCGGGGAATATAAACACAGGCGCACGGACGCTCCGCCTTAAGGACTTTCGAACTTAAGAACTGAAATTTTGCCGGAATCTTTTTTTGCTAAATGTGCTGATGATGGCGAAGGCGTGTGTGCACATCTGGGAGCTGTTTAAAACTGTGAAGTGTGTGTGTGTGTGTGTGTGTGTGTGTGTGTTAAATATCGTACCTAACTGACACTTGTGCACATTTTGGACTCTCTTTCTGCAGAAAATCAAAGAGGAGAACGAGCGGCTGGTGGAGGAGTACGGATACTGCCTGATGGACAACCACAAAGAGCGCATCGGAAACTTCCGGATCGAGCCTCCCGGACTGTTCCGGGGTCGAGGAGACCACCCGAAGATGGGCATGCTGAAACGGCGCATCCGCCCCGAGGACATCATCATCAACTGCAGCAAGTAATAATAACTTACTATGTAAATAAATAAATAAGTGTCAAATAACATGAGAAGTTTAAGTTCCAGGAGTCCAGGAAGTGAGTTTCTCAGCGCCGAGTCAGAGGAGGGTCGGTGGGCTAGAATTTTCACTAGGCGCTATATATTTTTAACTCGTACTTATGCACTGTTGCCACTAGGGGTCAGTGTTTTTTAATGTTTCTGCCGATGTGAAGTCAGGATCATCTGGAGGAAGAGGTTTATTCATGCGTTTCATTCTCCCGTCTTGTATAATAAGTTTTTTTTTATTATTTTTTTTTAGACACAGCCTTAATTCTTGTTTTTCTAATGAACAGAGTGACTTCAATCTGCAGTATGTCACATGATCGTTCCTTTACCGGTTAAACACTCACACAGGTCTGATCGGCTCAGGGAAAGACAGAACTGTGACACTTGGGCTGATTTGTTTAATAAAAAAAAAACTAAATGATCTGGTTGTGGGTGTGGTTAATTATCATGCTCCACCCACTTTTAATTCAGGACAGGAGATTCAGAGCTGTTTGTCATACTTTAAAGAAAGAGAATCCCACAGATTTATTCTCTCTCTTTCTCTCTGCAGGGACTCGAAGCAGCCCAAACCCCCTCCAGGCTCTAAGTGGAAGGAGGTCCGCTACGATAACAAGGTCACATGGTTGGCGTCGTGGACGGAGAACATCCAGGGCTCGATTAAATACATCATGCTCAACCCCAGTTCACGGATCAAGGTGTGTGTGTATTCACTAAGACCAGAAGAACCGTTTGTGGTAGACCTTCTGTTAAGAGACTTACTGTGTGTGTGTGTGTGTTCGTGTGTGACAGGGTGAGAAGGACTGGCAGAAGTACGAGACGGCTCGCAGACTGAAGAAGTGTGTGGAGAAGATCCGATCGCAGTACCGCGATGACTGGAAGAGCAAAGAGATGCGAATCCGGCAGAGAGCCGTCGCTCTGTACTTCATCGACAAGGTACAGACACACACACACACACATACAATGATGTACAGCGGTACCTCGACATGCGAGTGCCTCGCCTCAAGAACTGAAATTTTACCAGAAACTCATAAGCGTCAGCGAAAGCCAAGTGATACGAGTTAACTTTTGTTGTTGGTTTGTTTTTTTTACATTTTGTGCAAGATTTAATGAAGACGTAGCAGCATGAGTCCCAAGAATGTTAACAGGGGTGTTATTAGTTTTGGGCGGCTGGAACGGATTATCTGCATGTACATTATTTCCTATGGGGACATGCGTTTCACATCTTTTCCGTAAGAACTCGCCTCCGGGGCGGATTACACCTGCATGCCGTGTTGGCGCTGTACGTGTCTCAGTGCAGTACGAGTTCTCTCTCGTTCACCGCTCGTCTAACGTCTCTCCACCCCCCAGCTGGCCCTGAGGGCGGGTAACGAGAAGGAGGAGGGTGAGAGTGCGGACACGGTGGGCTGCTGCTCTCTCAGGGTGGAGCACATCAACCTGCACCCCGAGATGGACGGACAGGAGTACGTGGTGGAGCTCGACTTCCTGGGAAAAGACTCCATCCGCTACTACAACAAGATTCCAGTGGAGAAGAGGGTGAGACGCGCACGCACGCACGCACGCACGCACGCACGCACGCACGCACGCACGCACGCACACCTGTCTGACTCTGTAGGTCACTCTGTCTTTGTCTGTTCATCCGACATCATCACAGCAGCTCGACGTTGCCTTCATGGTTAAAGGTGAAGAAGTGGGTGTGGCCAGACACACCATAACATCACTCACAGTGAACGCGACACGCCCCTCCCCTTCCCAGTTCTCACTTTTCTTCTTTATATTTTTGTTTTCTTGATTTCTTTTTTTTTTTTCACTTGTCCTAGCATTGCTTTCCTCTTTTTGCCTTCTTGTTTTTATTTCTTTTTTGATAATTTTCCTTCTATTCTTTTTCTTCCTCTTTCTTGCAGTTGTTCTTCCTTCATGTTAATGACTTTTTTTTTTTTTGCTCATCTTTTTCCCACCTCTTTACATTGCTTCCCTTTCTTTCTTTCTTTCTTTCTTAAAATTCCCTTTCTTCTCCTTATTTTCTTTTTGCTTTTTATTTTGTCCTCTTTTATTCTTTCCTTGAATAGTTTTTTTTGTGCTTCTATTACTTAGGGTTTTTTCCGCCTCTCTTTTTTCTTTCCTATTTTTTGGCTTTATTATTATTTTTAAAATATTTTTGTTCCTGTGTCCTCCCTCAGCGTCCCCCCCCCCCCTAGCATTTTTAAAATCCTCTCTAAGCTTTATTCTAAATAATTAACACTCTTGAGTGTGTGTGTGTGTGTGTAGGATGTTTTCACAGACAGGTGATCTTGGCCAGTAAGGTTTCCCTCTGCTTTGTCTTAAGGAAGATCTGTTTCCTGCTTTTCATCACATACACACACACACACACACACACACACACACACACACACACACACACACACACATATATATATATATATATATATATATATATATATACACACACACTGAGAGGGTAGCAGCATTTTTGTAACTTGACAAACAAGACTCTGGTGTGGAACACAAAAGTGATGACGCATCGGTGAGCACGGCCACTCCTGCAGGCGGGAACGCACACAAACACACACACACACACACACACACACACTGAACTGGTGTTGGAGTTGAGCACCGGAAGGGTAAAACACCTGGCTGTGGAATGTGTACACACAAACAAACACACAAACATCTCTGTAGCTCTCATCAGATCCACATTGCAACTCCAGCTTGGTTGTTTAGAGATTTCTCATGTCCGTGTGATGATGATGATGATGGTTGTGATGATGATTGATGAAAGTGATGGTGATGATGATGGTCATGATATTGGTGATGAAGATGATGTTTTCTCTCCTGTAGGTCTTCAAGAACCTGCAGCTGTTCCTGGAGAACAAGCAGCCGGAGGACGACGTCTTCGAC
>JAAGKR010003678.1:29304-54987 GCA_011419295.1 Clarias macrocephalus
ACACACACACACACATACAATGATGTACAGCGGTACCTCGACATGCGAGTGCCTCGCCTCAAGAACTGAAATTTTACCAGAAACTCATAAGCGTCAGCGAAAGCCAAGTGATACGAGTTAACTTTTGTTGTTGGTTTGTTTTTTTTACATTTTGTGCAAGATTTAATGAAGACGTAGCAGCATGAGTCCCAAGAATGTTAACAGGGGTGTTATTAGTTTTGGGCGGCTGGAACGGATTATCTGCATGTACATTATTTCCTATGGGGACATGCGTTTCACATCTTTTCCGTAAGAACTCGCCTCCGGGGCGGATTACACCTGCATGCCGTGTTGGCGCTGTACGTGTCTCAGTGCAGTACGAGTTCTCTCTCGTTCACCGCTCGTCTAACGTCTCTCCACCCCCCAGCTGGCCCTGAGGGCGGGTAACGAGAAGGAGGAGGGTGAGAGTGCGGACACGGTGGGCTGCTGCTCTCTCAGGGTGGAGCACATCAACCTGCACCCCGAGATGGACGGACAGGAGTACGTGGTGGAGCTCGACTTCCTGGGAAAAGACTCCATCCGCTACTACAACAAGATTCCAGTGGAGAAGAGGGTGAGACGCGCACGCACGCACGCACGCACGCACACCTGTCTGACTCTGTAGGTCACTCTGTCTTTGTCTGTTCATCCGACATCATCACAGCAGCTCGACGTTGCCTTCATGGTTAAAGGTGAAGAAGTGGGTGTGGCCAGACACACCATAACATCACTCACAGTGAACGCGACACGCCCCTCCCCTTCCCAGTTCTCACTTTTCTTCTTTATATTTTTGTTTTCTTGATTTCTTTTTTTTCACTTGTCCTAGCATTGCTTTCCTCTTTTTGCCTTCTTGTTTTTATTTCTTTTTTGATAATTATTTTCCTTCGATTCTTTTTCTTCCTCTTTCTTGCAGTTGTTCTTCCTTCATGTTAATGACTTTTTTTTCTATTACTTAGGGTTTTTTCCGCCTCTTTTTTTTTTCTTTCCTATTTTTTGGCTTTATTATTATTTTTAAAATATTTTTGTTCCTGTGTCCTCCCTCAGCGTTTCCCCCCCCCCCCCCCTAGCATTTTTAAAATCCTCTCTAAGCTTTATTCTAAATAATTAACACTCTTTTTTTTTTTATTAACTTTCTTTATTAGAAGTTATTTCACGGGTAACATAATATTTCAATACAACAGACATAACTTCCATTTTGCATTTTCTTTACCCCATTGTATCCCTCTTCCAATCCCCAATAATTAACACTCTTGAGTGTGTGTGTGTAGGATGTTTTCACAGACAGGTGATCTTGGCCAGTAAGGTTTCCCTCTGCTTTGTCTTAAGGAAGACCTGTTTCCTGCTTTTCATCACACACACACACACACACACACACACACACACACACACACACACACACACATATATATACACACACTGAGAGGGTAGCAGCATTTTTGTAACTTGACAAACAAGACTCTGGTGTGGAACACAAAAGTGATGACGCATCGGTGAGCACGGCCACTCCTGCAGGCGGGAACGCACGCACGCACGCACGCACGCACGCGCACACACACACACCACACACACACACACACACACACTGAACTTTCCTATTAAACACCTGGTGTTGGAGTTGAGCACCGGAAGGGTAAAACACCTGGCTGTGGAATGTGTACACACAAACAAACACACAAACATCTCTGTAGCTCTCATCAGATCCACATTGCAACTCCAGCTTGGCTGTTTAGAGATTTCTCATGTCCGTGTGATGATGATGATGATGGTCGTGATATTGGTGATGAAGATGATGTTTTCTCTCCTGTAGGTCTTCAAGAACCTGCAGCTGTTCCTGGAGAACAAGCAGCCGGAGGACGACGTCTTCGACAGACTCAATGTAAATCATCCCCCAACCCCCCCCCCCCCCACACACACACACACAGAAACCGAATCTATAAATAAAAATACAAAAAAGTAGATTTTATTGCAAGATATTATTTTAAAATGTATATATATATTTTAGATAAAGTGACTCGTACGCATCAGGTCAGTGTTGAGTCAGTGGACAGTAAATAAACTGCAGCAGTGAGAGAATCCAACCGTACAGTGAAGTCGTCTCATTTATAAATCACTAAACATGATTTATGAGAAAAATAAACAACGGCAGTTAGCAAAACGGTGCTAAGAACGCGCTGGTTTGAGTCCCGCGCTTGTGCTCTGGGTCTATAACCGATCAGAACTCCGAGGGCGGGGCTTCACCGGAGCGAGATCGGACGCGGCGGCGGCTGTTGAGTTTTGTGTCATTTTTTTGGTCTGAGCGTTTTGTTTAATTCGTCGTTTCTCTGTGACTTTTTGCAGACGTCCATTTTAAACAAACATCTCCAGGAGCTGATGGACGGATTAACGGCCAAAGTGTTCCGTACCTACAACGCCTCCATCACCCTGCAGCAGCAACTCAACCAGCTCACCTGCCGTCAGTCTCACTCTCACTGTCTCACTCTCTCTTACTGTCTTTCACTCCCACTCTTACTGTCAGTCTTCCAATCTCTCTCACCATCTTTGTCTTTCTCTCTGTCTGTCTCTCATGGTCCTGTCTTGCTGTCTCTTTGCCTTTCCGTCTGTCTTTCTCTCTGTTCCCCTCTCTGTCCGTCTCTCTCTCTCCTGTGCATGTTGTGATGTTTGTTCTCCATTCAGATTATTAAACACTCTCTCTCTCTCTCTCTCTCTCTCTCTCTCTCTCTCTAGCTGACGATAACGTACCGGCGAAGATCCTCTCCTATAACCGAGCTAACCGCGCCGTGGCGATCCTGTGTAACCACCAGAGGGCGCCACCCAAGACCTTTGAGAAGTCCATGCAGAACCTGCAGGCTAAGGTACGCGAGCGTTCCGTTTAAACGCCGTCACTGTCGCTGCTTCACCCTCTCACTTCTCCTCCACTAATGACTCGGTGTCTGTGTTCCCTCGTTCCTGCAGATCGATGCAAAGAAGGATCAGATCTCTGCAGCCAAGAAAGAGCTGAAGTCGGCCAAAGCAGACGCCAAGGCCATGCACGACGAGAAAAGCAAAAAGTAAGCGCGCACGCATGTGTTTTCTAATGCTGTGTGAGAGACGCTTTCCTTCTTTTTAATTATCATCAGTGGGTTTTTATTTATTATTATTACTATCATCATTGCTGGTTCTTGCTCTAAATATGATGATGGGTGCTGCTGGTTGTCTCAGGGCGGTGGAGACGAAGAAGAAGGCGGTCCAGAGGCTGTCTGAGCAGCTGATGAAGCTGGAGGTGCAGGCCACGGACCGTGAGGAGAACAAACAGATCGCTCTGGGAACGTCCAAGCTCAACTACCTGGACCCGCGCATCTCTGTCGCCTGGTAACGTCACCACCGTCTCAGACTCCGCCCTACTTAAACCTATAACCCCCCCCATTCACTACCTGTACAGTGGGATCTGACCCCAGGACCCTGTGTGCCTGGATCGCCTGTAAACATCACAACTTCCTGTCCATAATTAGCTGTGTGTGTGTGTGTGTGTGTGTGTGTGTGTGTGTGTGTGTGTGTGAGAGAGAGAGACTCTTACTGAACATTCAGAGCACTATAACCTGCTGATCCTGAAGGTCAGCGTTGCTCACTCTGTTGGGGTGTGTGTGTGTTTTTTGAGCGAGCGGATAAGAATCAGAACCTCTGCCCATCTCAAACATGCGCGTCTTATTTACCGCCACCGACTCGCCATTGTATTCAAATGAGCCGTGAAGTGCCCGAGACACGCGAGCTCCGGAGAGGGAAAGTCCTCGCCATGCATTGTGGGAAATGTAGAACGCAGCCCTGGTGTCGAGCAGCTGTAGGGGGGGGAGGGAGAGCGCCAACAATGGGCTCGCTTACTGTGCCAGAGAGCAGGCCACGTCAGCCACACACACACACACACACACACACACACACACACACACACACACGCGCGCGCGCACTGTGGGAAATGACTGACTGAAAAATATTTGTAACTCTGCCTTCACACACTCAAGCACCTGAACACTGAGACGCTGATCAACGCGTTTTATTTTAACAGTTTCATGGGAAAATGAGTTTCTAATAAAAATAATTTCAATATTAGTTTAATTCCGTCGCATCGTTACCCCGATTTAACGAAGCTACAGTTTTAAGCTTTTTAACCCTTTTAGGTATAATTTAGACGGATATTGTAAATTTTATAAAAGTTTATAAAGTCTAATATATAATTATTCTTCAATTAAAAAATGCCAATAATAATCTAGTAAATAATAGTAAAAGAATCATATATTGTTTATTACAATGATAACTATTACAACAATTATAGTACTTTAAATAAATAAGACAAAAGATCTGAAATTATACAGGTCCCCCCCCCCCCCCCCCAACACTTTTTATTGTATATAATTGTTTTTTTGTTAGTTTTTTTTTTCAAACAAGTAATCGCATGATTATCCATGAGTTTACAAAGATATGCTGTTTATTAATAATAATATTAATCATAATATAGTAAATAAAGCACTAATAGTTATAGTAAAATGTTTTTTCATAAGACTTATTATGATGGTAATAAAAATAATAACAAAGAGTAGTAAATATTAAAGTACAGGAATTTTTTTTTTTTTTTTAGAATGTTTATTGTATATATTTGTGTTTTTTTTTTATTGTTTTTTTTATAAAAGTGATGGATAATTATCCATGATTGAAAAATTAATTAATATAATCGTAGTAATAAATAATGCTAAATATTGTTTATTTTCAGAATTATGGCAGCAATAATAGTAATACAAATAGTTTATAACAATTATATAAATATTTCAGGTATAAAATTTTTGTAAAAAAAAAAAATAATAAATAAATAAATAAATAAATAAATAAAAAGTACAATATTGTACAACATGAACAACTGCAGACGCTTCGTCTCGGCAGAAACACAAAACTGGGTTTATAAAGAATTTAAGAATTTAATTATATATTTTCAAATTAAATATACTTTACAGTACAGATTGTAATTGGATAAAGTTTTTTTAGTACAAGTGAATACAAATATTTGTAATAAAGTAAAAAAAAACGTTTTTAAAAAGTAGTTTATTTATTTTTGATAATTTATTGTTTTAACTCGTGTTTAAAGTCAGAAGAGGAAAAGAGAGAGAAAGCGACAGATCCATCCGGATAGAGTAATGATTTGAGTGTGTGTGTGTGAGAGTGTGTGTGAGAGTGTGTGTGAGAGTGTGTGAGAGAGTGTGTGAGAGATACCAGGCCGACTTCAGGTTTATTCTGGGAGAAAAGTTCTCGCTATGACACAATGGCTACAGGAACTCCCTGAGCCTAGCGCACACACACACACACACACACACACACACACACACACACACACACACGCGCGCGCTCGGGAGTGGCCTTCTGTTTTGGAGAGTTTGTTGTGGGAGATGTTTTATTTGTCCCCCTCCTTTTGAACTTTCCTCCAGTATGTCCATTGTGTGTGTGTGTGTGAGAACAGGATAAACAGTCGTTTGTTTTCTGTCTCCTCTCTCCAGGTGTAAGAAGTGGGGAATCCCCATCGAAAAGATCTACAACAAGACGCAGCGGGAGAAGTTCGCCTGGGCGATCGACATGGCCGACGACGACTACGAGTTCTAGTGGGCGGAGCATCAGAGCGCCGACGGTTCGCTGTTTTAAACGAGCGTTAGTGTGTTAATCCACCGTGTGAGGAGAACAGTCAGGAAACCAAACTGGACCATTTTAAATCAAATCACACACACACACACACACACACACACACACACACACACACACTTGCATATATACATAGACACACACATGACAAAACTGTTCAATGTACACAATCTGAGTCCTGAAGGTGGAATGGAACCCTGATGAGCCCCCCCCCTCTCTCTCTCTCTCTCACACACACACACACACACTCTCACACACACACACACGTGCGCGGTAGGCTTTACTCTTGCGTTCGGGGTTTTTAAAGTGTCCTAGTCGGGTCTTAGCGCCGGGTTTAACGCTGAATTCTATATTTTAATATAAGAAATAAATCAGAGCTGTTTTAAGAGGATCATCATCAGGAGGGAACTGAAGTACAGAAAGCCATGTGTGAAAGACGTGTGTGTGTGCGTGGGGTTGGTTTTTAAACTCCAGCAAGATGTAGAAATCCATCACACGGAACCACGGCGCAGGGATGCACCAATCCCCCCCCTCACACACACACACACACCCCCGCACACGTCGTCTCTCGCATCGTTTCGTCTAGTTTTTTTTTTTCTTCTTTTAATTAATCCTATTTTATTGTGAATCTCTGAGCCAGAACTCGACGTGGATAAAATGGAATTTAACTCCATTCAGTTTTAAAAATCTTGATTCTTGCATTCATTTATTATAATTTTTTTATTCCCTGTAAAAAATAAAAAAAAAAACCTTAAAAATAAAAAAACATGCTTTTAAACATTTCTATATTACATTAATGCAAGGAATAATGTAATATAGAAATTACTGTTTTTTTTTTTTTTTTTTAGGATGATTGATACAATAGGTTAAGAAAATATTTTTTAATCATCTTGGAGTTTAGCTTTATTCAATGCAATAAGCTCCATACTGTATTATAATTAAATATATATATTATATATATATATACAGTTACAGTAATTGAACATAAATTATACAACGCTTTCCTTCTCATTTTTAGTTCCTATATAATCAATGAAATGAGTTTTGTTTCTCCTTTATATTTTAATGTAAATGTAGTTGTAAGAAAGCGCAGACAAGTAGCAGATTTTTTTTTTTTTTTTTTTTTAACACTTAAACTAAAAAAAAAATTCTTGGTTACATTTTTTTCTTCTTCCTGTAAATGCAGCAGTGTTTCTCAACGCTTCATTGTGTTTTTTAACAAACCTTAACGTGGGGGAAAATTCTCATCCGTCATGAGAACAATTAATGTTCAGGATCGGATTAGAAATAAAAAATACTAATAATAAATCGGTCCATGATATCGGATTGGTGCATCCCTACTTTTAGGGTTTTGGTTGTTTTTGTTATTTTTGAGGAGAAATTAAAAAATAATTCTATATGTATTTTAATTTTTTTTTTCTGTTTCTATCAGGGATGTAAATTTTTTTTCTTTTTTCTTTTTGTGCGAATATGTGAAATGGGGAGGAGCTCCGTGCGTTAACGCTGACATCGTAGTGAATTTTACTTTGTTTTATTTTTCTCCTTTTTTTTTTTTCTTTTGATTCTTGTGCAGAATGATTATTATTTTTTTCCTTGGGCAGTACAGTTACAACACTCTTACTTGAAACATGGCTGGGTGAGATGTACGTATATATATTTACATATATACAGTATATATAACACACACACACACACACACACACACACACACACACACACACACCCCTATGGTGACAAACCTAACATGAAGAACTGGTTTCTCTATATATGTGAGATGCAATTTTTTTTTCCTTTTTTTTTTTTTGTTTGTTTGTTTTTTTTGCCAAATGATTAGAGAGATGTGTATGATGAACTACAGTGTACATGCGGAAGATTCGGAGTCTTCTTTGTAAAGAATTAGGAACAAAAGTGTCCGAAGTTAACTTTTTAATGTGAGGCTCTGCACTTATTTATAGCTGTTAGAAAGTGTGCTAAAGCTAACTTCAACATTTTTACCACATTTAGCCTTAAGCAATCATGTGTTTATTATTTTTAAATATCTATCAGTTCTTTTACAAATAATAAATCATGCCACTTTTCTTATTCTCTCCTTTTGTTTCACACCCTTGCATTCATCCTGACACCCTGCTTTTGTGTATTTTCTGTTTTCAGAATTTAAATAAACTTTGTATTGCAATAATTTCTTTTCTTTGCGTTTCGGTGGCTTTTAAAAGAAATATACAGTATATAAGTCGGCCCAAAATGTTTCTGCACACTTCAGGGGGAAAAAACATGTGTAATGTAAATATTTAATACTAAATTAAGTATGTCTTTTTACCACATACACAACAACTTTGAAGTTGTTTTCTGATTCCAGTTGTTTCACTTGAGTTGTGCTGTATTAAGCTCCACCTCCAAAAGTTTAAATTCTACATTGTGGAGTTTTCTCTAAGCTCCTGGACGCTGCTTTAAATCAGTGACTGAGATAAAAACCAAGCACACGCTGGTGAGGGGAATGTTTACAGCAGTACTGGATAAAGATTTAGTTTTTACTTTCTCACCCCTTTTTCAAAACATTGGCTTGTGACTTTTCCTATTTTTTATTTATTTATTTATTTTTTAAATAAAACAAGTTAATCGTGTGACAATTTTGACCCTAGTGGCGTTGCGTAATTGCAGCGCGGTTACCCGGCATGTTTAACGTGTAATAAGATGATTCGGGAAAGATGACCAGGTGCTGATGTTTCGTTATAAAAAGCCTCTAGACGTGAGTTTGGATAAAAACCGTGAGCTCGAGCTGCCTTCAGGGGGGACGATTTTTACAAGTATGCATTAAACGTAAGACACTGAAAAGGCTGTGAAATTTATTTACGGTACTGTGCAAAAGTCTTGGGAACATCCAAACAAAAGCCATATGCAATGATGTTTTTGAAAAGATTTCTACATTAAAAGAAACTTCTATAAAAAGCACTAAGCCATAACATAAACAATAAACGGTGACTATTTGGTGTGGAAACTCTTTGCTTGAACATAAGCGGTAGGTAGTGTTCGATACAGATGTGTGCAGGATTCTGAGTAAAACAGCTGTTGGGTTTCACTGAGCCTGCTGGAGAATATGAGTTCTTTTCTATTTTCATTTAAAACCCAGGAGTCGACATTATAGACTTTTTTTTTTCCATCTGAACATCGGTCTGTCATGTAATATGTTGCTTTCTTTACAGGCGTGCGAATATTCTTCTGTAATGTTATTTATTCATTAATTGTAGTGTATCTTTATACGGAACGGTCTTGTACATCATAATGCAGACATCATAAACTTAAACTTATATAACAGCATTTGTACTACAGATAATATGGCGCCTAAGACTTGCACAGTACTGTGTGTATATAAATATATATACCTACACATACAGTATATACTGTATATATGCAAACTGTACAATGAAATCACTGCTGGTGTTAGTTTGCACAGTTTTTCCTGTCATTGGCTTCCACGGCGACTGTAACAGCAGCTTGTATGTCATACTGCGAGCGTGGCACAGGCATTTCTCACTGAGCGTCTACACACTCCACACGCAGGCGTCAGGATCTGCAGGTAAACCTCTAGTTAATAATAAAACACTGCTGCGTCGTGCCGCTGTGAGAAAATAACACACAAGGTCGTGTCAACGTTACCGACTTGATTGTTTTTGCTAAAACTAAATGCTTGGAAAATTTTATCTTTAATGTAGCATCGATTTGGCCAAACTACCATTCTTTCTTCTTTTATTTATTATTTTTATTAAACTAATTATCATATAGTTTTTTTTTTGTTGTTGTTGCTTACGTTGAGTTACTGTGTGAGAGCAAAAACAGATTTCATCTACATTGTTTATCAGCTTTGGTTACTTGGATGTAATTATAATTATATCTACTGCCAGTTATACTGGACCTAGTTCTAGACCTGGAGGTCAACAGGAACGGTTTAGAATCGCAGCTCTGGCTACGCCCTGATTATAAAACCGTTATTGTTCGCACATTTGATGGCTTGAAGTTTCACAATTTGTTGACTCAAATGCAGCTTAATCACCGTCACATGCGTCTGGGAGCTCGTGCAGGCGGAAGTGGGTGGACAGCGCCGTCCTCCCAGTGTGTTACATCGACCCGTAACATTGCATAAGCAGCAGTTTGGAAAGGAAGTTTAGTCGGGTGGCTCCACATGCCTGGGTGGAAACCTGTAATAACGTTCACAAACCGTGAAACTAATTCGTTCCTGGTCTCACCTGCATTCATCCGGCTTTATGTTTGACTCTTACAACGCGCTGACACTGGAGACTCCTTCCGTACACAGCGTCGACGAATGTGCATTATTATGCAAATTGGGACACGCCTCCATACTGGAGACTCCTTCCGTACATGTTAATAAAGACATTTCAGTTTGCCAGATAATTAATTCCATCTTCTATCATATTTACACGTGGTTTTATAATAAGTTCATGTAGAGTCCAAGTTCTTGCGTATGAGCTGTTGCTATAGAAACAATAACAGTGCAGATGCAGTACTGTACTGGGAAATAAATCAACACCTTCTGACCCAACAGATTCCAGAATTCCACAGTGACGAACCTCCAGCACAGCAGTGTGTCTTGCACTCAGAACCTAAACAAGACTCCCTTACTGCACCTTTATAACAGAGTGTGATGATTTACAGTAGCACAGGGTCGGTAGAAAAAAAAAAAAATCCTGATCGTGCATCTGGATTTAGTTAAGAGGCCCTTCTTACCCCGAACATGAGATTTTCTCGAGTCTGATATTGAAAACGTCACTCTGTGGCTTCACTCCAGACGTTTTTCATTGAGCAGATCACACACAGGACATGATACAGATGGGAACCATATTTTTTCCCTGAATCTTTTTTCTTTTTTTCTCTCTTCTCTCCCGCATCTGCTCGAATTTCTGTTCCTCCGTTTCATATCTGTCTCTACGACAGGGCGAGGACGTGAGCAACTAAGAGACGCCTCACGTTCTTTCCTGTGCAGGTTCCTCAGTGCACATTTTTGCAAACGGTTCTTACAAGAAGCAAAAACCAAACCACAACCGCCGCAGCTTTTCAGGTTGAAGTCAGTTTCTGCAGAGAAGTGGCACAGATGACACCGAAACATCTTATCACCTTATAAGGCGTCACAGCGTTGTACGTTTATCTAATATCACACTAGCTGCCTGGACCACAGGGATCCTGAACTCTGGATAATGATTCATCAGAAGATGTTCATTTGTTTTCTATCGATTTAAATATGAAAAATCGTACCGTTTATATAGCAACAGCTCATCCACAGCGACTACTACAGCGGACGCTTCGCATGAAAAGAGAAAAGAAACAACATTAATAACGTGGAAGGAGTCTCCAGTGTCAGCGCTTTGTAGCATCCGTGGAAACTGGGACTGATGCTAAAAAAACAACATGCTAGCATGCACACAAGTTCATCATGGTGTCATGGCATCATAGTGGGGGGGGGGGGGGGGTGTTCTAAATTACGTATTCATACATATTCATAAATCATAAATTAAGAGTCAGCAGGACATTGCAGAATACAACTATTCTAGAACATCCTCTGGTTAACGTAGAAGGCCACGTGGAGGTTCAAGAACATGATACTTCTAGAACATGTCGAAGAATTCGTTCTAATTTTCAAACTTTAAAGATATTGTACATGTAGATTATGATAGAATTCAAATAATAATTTGTATAATTCTAGAATAAAAACGTGTTCATATGTGTCTCTGCAGAAGCTGACTCTAACCCCGATGAGTTGCAGTGCTTGTAGTTTGGCTTTTGGTTCTTGTTTTGCAGGATCTAACTATACATATAATAAAACTGTAAAGTGGATGTACAGTCGTGGCCGAAGGTTTTGAGAATGAAACAAATATTAGTTTTCACAAAGTTTGCTGCTAAACTGCTTTTAGATCTTTGTTTCAGTTGTTTCTGTGATGTACTGAAATATAATTACAAGCACTTCATACGTTTCAAAGGCTTTGATCGACAATTACACGACATTTATGCAAAGTATTTGCAGTGTTGGGCTTCTTTTTCAGGACCTCTGCAATTCGACTGAGCTGCTCTTAATCAACTTCTGGGCCAAATCCTGACTGATACCAGCCCATTCTTTCATTATCACTTCTTGGAGTTTGTCAGAATTAGTGGGTTTTTGTTTGTCCACCCGCCTCTTGAGGGTTGACCACAAGTTCTCAATGGGATTAAGATCTGGGGAGTTTCCAGGCCATGGACCCAAAATTTCAACGTTTTGGTCCCCGAGCCACTTAGTTCTCACTTTTGCCTTATGGCTCGGTGCTCCATCGTGCTGGAAAATGCCTTGTTCTTCACCAAACTGTTGTTGGATTGTTGGAAGAAGTTGCTGTTGGAGGGTGTTTTGGTCCCATTCTTTATTCATGGCTGTGTTTTTGGGCAAAATTGTGAGTGAGCCGAGTCCCTTGGATGAGAAGCAACTCCACACATGAATGGTCTCAGGATGCTTTACTGTTGGCATGACACAGGACTGATGGTAGCGTCACCTTTTCTTCTCCGGACAAGCCTTTTTCCAGATGCCCCAAACAATCGGAAAGAGGCTTCATCCGAGAATCTGACTTTGCCCCAGTCCTCAGCAGTCCATTCGCCAGACTTTTTGCAGAAGATCAATCTGTCCCTGATGTTTTTTTTTGGAGAGAAGTGGCTTCTTTGCTGCCCTTCTTGACACCAGGCCATCTTACAAAAGTCTTGGCCTCACTTTCCTTAAAGTTCTTGATGATCCTATGAATTGTTGATTTAGGTACAATCTTAGTAGCCACAATATTCTTACCTGTGAAGCCATTTTTATGCAACACAATGATGGCTGCACATGTTTCTTTGCAGGTCACCAGGTTAACAATGAAAGAACAATGATTTCAAGCATCACCCTCCTTTTAACATGTCATGTCTGCCATTCTAACCCAATCCGCCTGACATAATGATCTCCAGCCTGGTGCTCGTCAACATTCTCACCTGAGTTAACAAGACGATTACTGAAATGATCTCAGCAGGTCCTTTAATGACAGCAATGAAATGCAGTGGAAAGTGTTTTTTCGGGATTAAGTTAATTTTCATGGCAAAGAAGGACTTTGCAATTCATCTGATCTCTCTTCAGAACATTCTGGAGTATATGCAAATTGCTATTATAAAAACGTCAACAGCAATGTTTCCAATTTCCAATATTTATGTAATTCTCAAAACTTTTGGCCACGACTGTATGTGTACATTAAAGATATTTGTAAAAAAATAATAAAATTGTGGGGACATAAGATGAGTAATAGAACACATCAAGATGTTTTTTTGTTTGTGCACGCATCACGTAAAAACAAGAAAAAGATATGCTACTTTGGTATTTAAATGCCCTAATATTATAAAAAAAAAAGACCTTGAAAAAATTATTAGTTCATCTCAAAATTCAACACATGGTGCTGTACAATTTTTTAATACGCACTTATGAGTGTGCAATTAAATTCTGCGGGTTTTTAAACAAAGTCGCGGGTACAGCTAGTTCTAGAATAAAATGTTTCTTGGTAAAAAAAAAATTCCAGTATTTTAAAAGTAGATAATAATTTGAAATGTCTGTATTATTTAATTCTGGAATATATTAAGGGAGGAATAAATGTTGCAGAAACAATATTATTAATCAATAAATTAAACAATTTACATCTAGAATGGCCCAGGGAATAAAACCTGAATATTTTCTTCTAGAAACATTACAGACAACCTGTTCTCATTTTACACTGTTAAAAAAAGAAATCTAATCCTACAACATTTTATGGGTAGAATTGAATCATTATATTTCAGAACCATCATTATCTCCAATGTCCTGATGTGGTTTTGTTCTAGAGTATGACCTTGATGTTGCTGTGAAACATATTCTGCAACATTTTGAAGGTTTAACTAACTGGATCTCTTATAGAATCATCAGAATCTTTGCTCTAGAACATGAGTTAATCAGGGGGAAAAACAGGTAATTCTAGAACTTGTGTCGTGTTTTTGCAAGTGAATGTGTGCGCGTTTGCATCTAGACTTTCTAGAGCAAGAACATCCTATTGAATATGATGTCTAAAACAATTAATTTCTATTTATTTAACACAAATCCTTGACACTTTACAGTTTTTTTTTTATTTTTACATAAATGCAGTTAACACTCTAGAACCAGAACTTGTCTTTCTAAAATATGATGCACACTTTTAATGATCTTTCTAGAATATGATGCACCAGAACTCATTATTGGGACGCCCTGGAAAATGGCGGTTCTAGAACAAAAAAATTTCCGGAGGGAAATTCTAGAACTCTGTAAACCCGTGTTGTCTTCTAGAGTTGCCATTCTATAATACGACGGTTATGCAGTTGACACTCTAGAACCAGACCTCGCCATCTGGACACTCTAGAACTCGATGGTGATACAGACTGTGCCACACTGAAGATTCTAGAACCAGAACTAGAAGTCTCCTGGAATATGACCGTTCTAGAACACAGAGTAACATTTTTCTCCGCGCGCGCGTGCGTGTCTGTGTGTGTGTGTGTGTTCCAGGTACAGTAGGTGTTTTATACAGTAGTGGGTGCTCTGCGCCTTTAAGAGGCCGCTTTGTTGGAAGTGAAGAGGGCTCGGATGGGGGAAGGGCCGCAGCGGCCGCGTCCCAATCCGAGCAGCGCGAGGGTTTTTTTTTTTGGGCGCAAACGCGGAGGAAGCAGAGAGCGGCAGGAGCGGAGACGGAGAACCGAGAGAGAGAGAGAGAGAGAAGCCGAACCGGCTGGAACCCGGGCCTGAGACGCCTCGACCTGCGCAGGAGACATGCTGTGATTACTGGACGGAGCGTGACAGAGAGAGACAGAGACAGCGAGAGGAATTTATATATAGAAAGAGAAATAAAAGGAGAGAGAGAGAGAGAGAGAGAGAGATGTGCGGCGGCTCCGGAGATGTGCAGCGGGACTGAGATTGCGCCGAGACTCCGCCGCGTCTGTCCGCCGCCCCGCGCTTTATCACCGCACGGTAAACCCCGGAGCCTTGCTGCTCTCTGCTCACTCTGATACAGATGCACTCACGTCTCCCACCCTGTCCCTCTGTCCCTCTGTCCGTCTGTCTCTCCGTGTTTCTCTCTCTCTCTCTCCTTCAGCCATACTTCTGTGCGTGCGCTCGGCTTCTTTGAAATGTAACAGCGCGCGCGGCCTACACGCAGCACCAGAGTTACTTTGTATCCATTCGCGCTTTCAAAGGAAAACAAACAAACAAATCAGATCAAAGCGAACAGGAGCAGGTCCCGGGTTAGAAAGGGAACTTCTCAGGAGGTAACGTGGACCTGGAGCTCATCCAGACAGGCTGGGATCAGGTTAGCTGTTAGCTTAGCGGAGTGTCAGCTTTCACAGGAAAAAAAAAAAAAGCAAACAAACTAAAAAATTCTGATAATGATAGTAATTATCATAACAATGCTTATTATTGTTGTTACTATAATCTCATTAAACTGAGCCGTTTGACTTTACAGAACGAACAACAGGGAGGCTGGTATCTCTTTGTGTTTGTATTTGCGTGAGTGTGTTTTCAGGTTTGTGTGTGTGTGTGTTTTCTTTCTCACAAACCTGACCTTTTTTTCATGTTTCTGGAGGTTGTGAAGTGTTAAATACCTACGACTTTATGCCTTTACTTTCCACACAACACCCAAAATAATACTTTGGCTCAGACACACAAAGACACAAAAAATCTTTTTGTTTGTTTGTTATTTTTTTAAACAAAAAAAAAATGTAGGTGTTGTCCAGACTGGCTGTATTCCTTCTTCTTCTTGTTCGTAATACCTTCGTGTTGTGTTTGTGTAAGAGAGAAACAGACCCAGGAGGCCGTGAGTTTAATTTTGACCCTCTCCCCTCCCGGCCTGTTTTTTTTTTTTTTTTGTAGGTGTCCCATTCAGGAGGAGGTGCAGGAGCCACTAAATTGTTCTGAAAGGGGAAAAGGAGAACAAACGGGGGAAGTGGCCATGGCTACAGCTGCCTCCTTCTTCTCCAACGGACCCGGGCCGTGGACGCCGAGTGACACAGAGATGAACAACGTCTACCGAGACCTGGAGCTCGGCACCGTGCTCACGCTGTTCTACTCGAAGAAATCTCAGAGGCCCGAGAGGAGGACGTTTCAGGTGAAGCTTGAGACGAGGCAGATCATATGGACGAGAGGCACGGACAAGATTGAAGGAGAAAGTGAGTAGTAAGAGATTTGTGTGTGTGTGTGTGTGTGTGGGGTGCTTGGATGGGCTGGATGATATGATATGAAGTTATATCAATATTGTGATTTATTAACGTCATGATATGGTGACAGCAGATATCTAAATACAGTCAGTAAAAGGCTGGATGACGCGATACGATTTCGCTGTATCGTGATACTGATCTCTCAATAAAAGTTATCCTGATCACATACACCACAATAATTGTTTGACAGGTCTGATCTTAGATGTGATTAGATGCGACTCAGTGAATGAATTAGAAATTCTACATCTAGTAGATTAGATGTTACAGTTGCTACTTATTATTACATATTGGATTTTTTGGGGAGGATTTTAATGAAGTGCATAACAGAGTGTATTGGATGTTACAGAATGATGGTTGGATTTTGTAGATTAGACCTGAGGGATTGGAAATTATAGATAAAATGTCACAGAATTGAACTAGAGAATGGATTGGGTGTCTTTACAGAATTGGGTGTTAATTTTAACAATGGACAATATAGATTAGTTGTTAGTTCTAAGATTTATGATGCCACAGAATTGATGTTGGAGATTGGTTGTTAATGTTAACGATGGACATGAGCGATTGGACTTTAGATTGGAGGCTACAGAATACATGTTTGATATTGTAGATCAGACATTATGTAATAGAAATTGGAGATATTTTTATCAGAGAATTTACATAATAAATTAGGTTGTTTGTTCTTTAATGGAATATATATTCATTTTAACAAATCTGTGTTAGAGATTGGACATTAAAATAGATGTTACAGAATGGATCTGTGACATTGGACATGCAGATTGGAGATGAGGTATCTAAAAGAGACTGGATATTAGATGTTGGTCCTGGACTTTCAATGATGGATTGGATGTTATGGAAGAAATTGGCTGTTAGTGAATGGACAGATTTTAGACATTTAGATATTACTGAACTGACGGGATGTTAAAGGTTGGACGCTGCTGAGTGGACAATAGGAGACCGTAAAGAAGAGATTAGATGTTACAGGTCGGATGCCAACTAATGCAGATTAAGGAATAAATATCTGATCATGGGTGTTTGAGATTTGACATAATGGTTCAGACATTCCAGGCTTTACATTAGAGGTTTGGTGTTAGTGATCGTGCATCACTGAATAGATTGGACATTATAGATGTATTTATTTTTTACACATCTTAAATAATAGAGGCTACAGAATGGATGCTAGAGATTTAGACATTTTAGAATTGGCATCAGGAATTATACATTGCAGAATGGCTGTAAGAGATCAGACGTGGCAGAGTGGACGTCCGAGATGAGACGCTTCTGGATTTGTGCTAGGCCTTTAATAACACAACTTTGTTCTGGTGTTGCTTCTTTGCTAAGGTGTCCGAGATTAGACGTTAAAGAATATGATGCTTTTTAGGAAATTGCGCTTTAAAGATCAGAATGGAATAATTAAGTTTTTTTGATGAAAGATCACAGATTGGACATTAAGGAATTTGCACTGGAGATTGGACTTTGTTCCTCTTTCTGGGTACATTTTACAGTTTCATTTAGCAGAATAGTTTTACAAAATCTAAATAGTTTTCATAACTGTGGAAGTAATTGAATGTAGTAATTTTCAGAAAAATCATAAAGCATAAAATCGCTGATATGAAATAATCGTCTTGTTAAAGCCTCAGAGTTTGATTAGCTGAACTGCGCTTGTACTCGCGCCTGTCTGTGTTTCAGTGGTATACTTTATTCACTTGGGGTTTTGTTGTGTGTCCGTGTGTGTCCGTGTGTGTCCGTGTGTGTCCGTGTGTGTCCGTGTGTGTCCGTGTGTGTCCGTGTGTGTCCGTGTGTGTCCGTGTGTGTCCGTGTGTGTCCGTGTGTGTCCGTGTGTGTGGCTTTGTTTGCTCATTAGCAGCTTCTCAGCCTGGTGAGGTTTAACACACACAGAGGTGGTGATGATGATGATGATGATGATGATGATTGAATGTCTGTCTTTCATTGAAAAGGTTCCACTTGTGCACGTCTGACTGATCTGGTTAAAAGTACGCTTTTAAAATGTCTTTAGTTAATGTAGAGTTTAGTTTAGTTTGTTAAGGAACAGTCGGGTAAAGAAAAGTTTTATAGCAATATGTGTTAAATACTAAATACAGAAATGAATGAGTAAAGAATAAAAAATTAATATGAACTAGGAGAAATTTAAGGACATGAAGACATGGTTAGTTTGGTGACCAGTGATGTGAAGTGGTGAAAAACGGGTAAAATATACGAAAACATATCGAGAACAAAGGCTCGGTTGTTCGAGAGATCACAGCACCAGCTGTCTTTGTGGTGATTTGTGCTATTGTTCCGTTAAAGGAAGTGTGAAGTGTGGCAATGAAGTGTGGCAATTCATATATCGTCACAAAATAGATGTTTAAAAGTATTTCATAATGTGTATGCGTCTGTGCATTTGAGGTGATAAAATATTGCAGTTCCTCTATAATCCTACAGGTGGCGTACTCTAAACTATTCACACATTGGCAGGCAGCGCAGGGTTCAGTGTGGTAGGAGCGCGTTATGTGCTAACTTTGTTTAGAATTCTAATCAAATCTAAATAAAATGTTCAGCGTATGTATATCGGTGTATCAGTTCGGGCTAGAAAACATTAATTTAGACAGAATTGCAATACAAATCACATCGGCTCCCGAGTATCGCCATAATATCGTATCGGCCGCTTCCTGCTGAGTCCCCTCACTACATCTCAGGATATCAGGGAGAAAGAAATCATTTGTTCCTGAAAGCAATGGAAAAGAATAAGAATTGATGCGAGTCGTGTTTTCAGTTACTTTATGTTCGGTTAATAAAATTACACCAAAAAAATCGATTAGTGTCGCTGTTCTTCTGTGTATCGATACATCTTTAAAATTGTAATAAAATCGTAAAAAAAAAAAAAAAAAAAAGAGAGTCATAATATTTATAAAATCTTGCCGCGGCCTCTGAACCCGTGCCGTGTTTTCTTCTTGCTTGTGTCTCGCTTCTCCCGAACCAACATGGCTGAAGGCGACGTGCGAACGGCGTCTCGGATACTCGTCTGTTCGAATGAGTTCTTTCTGAAAGAGCAGGACACGATTACTGACCGTGAGGAAAATAAATATAGCACGTTAGAGCAGCCAAAAAGTTAAGAATTAATCTTATTCCACTGTATAGTTTGTTCATTTTTACATCGTACAGAGCGTGAGGCGTCTAGACGGGGAAGAACGCACGAAAGTAATTCATTAGAAATTTTTAACATTTGAGCTATTTTTCGTTTTTTTTTTTTCTCTTGAGGCGAAAAATGAAGTTTTCTTTGAATATCAGCTTTTGCGTTGCCGTTGTTTGTTTATTTATTTTTTCTTGTTAAAACACTCATTATTATGTCTGTAGGTGGACAAATTGTAATTTTTGGAGATCAGGACAAAGTCTATAATCTTGTAAAGTCTTACTTGAACTTTTTACGACTTCAGCTACTGTTTATTATTTCTTTTTTTTTATTTTTAGAAAATGTAATCTGAATTTTTCAGTTTTCATTAAATAATTAAAGCTTGTTGTTTTGTAATAATTTGTGCAGTTAAAGATGAAAAGATTTAATGCACATATACAAAAATGAATAATAATTAAGAAAATTGAGATAATTAATAAAACGAGCAGAGATCAAGCCAAGATGATAAGATCATTATTTCTCCTTTATTTTTTCAATGTAAGTTTTAGATGCGAGTTTATGTATGTTGTGAGAGATTGTTCCTGTAGCTGTGATGTTGGATTTTTAAAAATCGTTTAAGGAGGAGTTCAGTAGTTTGGAAGCGGTGACGGAAATCCGAGTCATTAAAACGCACATCGCTCAGATTTTTAGTTTCTATTAGATGTGACAGAAACAAGTGTTTTCATTCACTCTTTCTGTCGTGATGTTTTTTGGTGTGCCGCGTGTTGTCCCGCGTGTCGTACCGCTCGTCTCTAACCGCGCTGCTGCTGGAGCTTGGCTCTGTACTGAGCGGTGAACGTCATGTGGGCCTTTGTGTAGCAGCTGTCTGTCTACACACACACACACGCACACACACGCGCACACACACACAGAAAGCAGGATGCCTCACACACAGCTGCACTCTGCTCCGGATGCAGCAGCCGAGCAGGAAAATTGGCTCGCGCAAGATTTTCTTTCCCTCCTTTCTCTCGGCTCTCGGCGTCGCACACTGAAGGCGCTCGGCGAACGCCGGGGTCACGTGGCTCACGTCTGAAGCGTGGCGACGGTTTTTAAAGAGATAATTTAGCCAGAGTGAAATAAAGCAGAGCTGCGCTGAGCGTTTGTGTAGCTTGTGGCCACGGCTGGGTCAGGCTCATGAGACGTGTGTGTGTGTGTGTGTGTGTGTGTGTGTGTGTGTGTGTGTGTGTGTGTGTGTGTGTGTGTGTGTGTGTGTGTGTGTGTGTGTGTGTGTGTGTGTGTGTGTGTGTGTGTGTGTGTGTGTGTGTGTGTGTGTGAGAGCGCGAGCACCTCGTCCTGCATCCATGAAGGGATTTTATTTTAAGGTTTCTTTAAGGTTCCTTGTGTATGTGAGCTTTTGGTCAAAAACGCATCTATTTATTTATTTTTCTTTTTATATGAAATATACTCGTCACTATGTTTATGTTGGTTCTAGGCTAGTGTGATGTAGCTATTCATTCATTCATTCATTCATTCATTCATTTATTAATTAATTTTTTTATAACATGGAATAGAATCAGCAGAGATGACGGCGGTGTAGTGGTTGGCACTGTTGCCTCGCACCTCCAGGGTCGAAATTCGGTTCCTGCCTCGGGGTCTGTGTGTGTGGAGTTTGCATGGCCTCCACATGCTTGGTGGGTTTCCTCAGGGTACTCCGGTTTCCTCCCACAGTCCAAAGACATGCAGATTAGGTGTTCCCAAAGTGCCGTGTGTGTGTGTGTGCGCGCGTGCTCAGCAGTACATCGACACCCCTTCCAGGGTGTACCCCACCCCACGTTCTGTATACAAGAGAAACACCTTCCACACAGTGCGCTGCGCTGCCTGCCGGGGTGGGAGACGTTTTACGTGCTTCTCCTGTAAGGTTATGAGGAACCACCTCTAATGCAAATCTATATAAATGGACACATTCACATTTTTATATTTATAAAAAGAAATTAGTCATACACAAGTTGTGGACCGCACAGTTTATTAACACTTTCTAGTAAGCTCCGCCTCCTTCTTCACTAATGACGTGTACCTTAGCCACGGAAAATGGAGAACGTTTCAAGGTCATGATGTAAAATCTATTAGCACACATTTAGTAATGCTAACATTAAAATCACAGATATATACCCAACATCAGTATTTTCATATTTGTTTAGCTGGAAAAAGATTAAACAAGGCTTTATTTATTTATTTATTTATTTATTTACTTATTTACTTATCAGAAGCAGAACGAGGGATGATGTTCACTTAAGACATTCAGTCTGGCATTTTGTGAATAACCGTACTGGTGATGAGGAATGGTTAATTCCCTTAAATTTTTATTTTTGTAACTGAAAACAAAAAAAAAACACCTAAAATCCATCAACCCGCTTGGTTTTTTATTTATTTATATTTTTTTAACCACGGCTCCACAGCTGGTAATATTATCAGGCCCCGCCTGCCGCACTCCCCGTCAACCTGAAATGGTGGAAATGCTCCTTTTCCTGTCTCTCTCTCTCTCTCTGTGTTTTTAGACTTAAATTGTTTAGCATAATTACTTAAAAGGGAAAATCACCAGCACGGGGAAAACTCCATATCACACTGAGCGCTCGCACCAACTCAACTTTCACACACACATTATTTATTAACACGTCCTACTTCTTTACACATTTGTAATGATGTCGGGTTGCACGGCACGTTAATGTTGTCTTAAACATGTATTACTCATACAGTACCAGTGCATGTTTAACAGTGTCTTATTAAAAAAAAGGAGAAAGTGTTATTCATATTATGTACTGTATATATGTAATAAAATAAATAATTTTAAAAAAGCTTTTATACAAAAATCTTTAAAAAAGTCAAGTAATAGAAATTAGATTTTTTTTGTTCATGTATTTTTATATATATAAATAAAATGTGTGTGTGATATTGTATGTGTGTATTTATGCCTAAAGTTATTAAAGTTAGACACTGCACTGATAAGAACAATACAAAAAGAAGGCAACAAAAACCTAAAAACTGATTTATGAGGAATGAAAGTCCTTCTGGGAATTTTTATAAATATTTTCTCAAAATATTTCAATATTTAAAAAGTCTGAACACAACAGTGATACAGTCGTGTAACAGTAATCTGACAATTTGCTCGTTTTCATGCGAGGGTTCGGAAGTCGCCCGCCGCAGGAGGAACCCGGCGCCGCGCGTGTGTGAAGAGCTGCGTCACTGTTCTTTATTCGGTGTTTGTGGCTCACTCGGTCCTGAGGATATGAAAGGAGAAGTGCTACAGCGATGGCGAGTTGAGGGAAATACGCTGTGTACAGGAGCACTTCGTCTCACACGGAGCTGTGTTAAAAAAAACAAACAAAAAAAAAAAAACGTATTTGTTTATCCTGGCAGCTTTAGACACGCCGGAATGTTGGGTGAAGTTAAATAAATAAATAACGAGGTAATGGATGGGAAAAAAAAAGTTTTGGTCCGTGTGCAGAGAGAAGTCTTTTAGTCATTTAGAAAGTCGCTACCTGTACAGACAGGACTTAAAATAGCTTAGCATGCGCGAGGTTCGTGCTAGCAAACGATTATTCATTAATAACACTTGTAGATTGTCTGCTGTGTAGCATTTGTTCACGGTAGTTCTTCTGAAGCCAAGTAGTTAAACACAAAATAACGCACTAATCAAAAAGGATCATGATTTTATGTATTGTGATTTTTTTTAAAAATTGTGTTTAAGTGTGTTTTGCATTTGTGGTGATAAACTGTTGCAGTTCCTCTATAATCCTGAAGGTGGCATCGAATCAAATTGGCACCTGGAAATCGTTATATCATCGTATGGGTTGGTCCCTGGCCATTTGCCCCTTCTAATCGGTGTGAAATGAATTGTCCTAGCTTTCTTCTCAGATGAGACTAGCTAGACAGGCTAACTGTTACCCAACGCTAGCTACATACATGTCTGCGCATGATCTGGAGAATCTACTGACGCTACTTCTTCCCAGGGTTTATTTTTCATCCCTTAACTTCTCCGCCCATTTTTATCGAGATATTTTACAGGAAAGTAAAATAAACAGGAAGTGGAGTTATTGGAGGAATCGTTGGAGCTGATCGTTTCAAATCTGATTATAAAAGGACGTGTGTTGCTTGTATCGTGTGTCCGTGTCACACAAATATAAACAGTAAAACCTCTTTGTCTTGCTGGTTTTCTAGCAGATTGTTCTCCATGTTTGACATCTGATCAGGTGATTTTGATAGACTTCTTGTAATATTTGCACAATACGTTCTTGCAAATCTCCACAACAAGTGGCCTGTGTTTGGGACTGACATGTGCCCCCTACAGGACACATGATGCACTTCTGTTTATAAATAGCGTTGATTCGAGCCGCTAGCAGGTTCACCCCTCGCTGCCTGTATTAGTCACGGATTTTGTTTTTCTTGTTTGTTTTCGTCAGTGAATAGCCGTTCCTCCTCGTCATTGGCACACGGCGTGCTGGCGGGGTTGAGGAGACTTTGCTCAACTTCCAGCGCTAATGTAGTAACAGGAAGTGACATTTCCCGGCAAAAACTCCCCGAACTAGGCGGGCGGAGTCACGAGGTGTTTAAAAGTGAATCTTGCTGTGTTTTTGTGTGTGTGTGTGCCACAACAAAAACAATGGAGAATGACGTTGATATTAATATAGCAATAAACATTAGCTTAAATGCTGCTAAAGTTTTTGTATCAAATTACATCTGATACAATAACAAAAACTTAGTTCAAGTCGTTCAAGGCAAAGCAGGACTTTTGACACGGTTCTGAGAGTAAAACCTGTACCGTATAGGAGATCAGTTGAGGCAAGTTGGTGATGTTGGACCAGGCGTTTCTCTCACTAAATGTTCAGTGTTCATGAGTGTTGTGGGCTTCAAGTCACTTCGGCCGGGATCGTCATTCACTGACATACAGCCTTATTCAAAAAGTTTGCAACTCATCACTGTACTTCACTTGAAGTCTTCTGTAAACGCCTGTTTCACGCCTTTGTTCACCATAAATTGCATCAAGAGTCCCGGTTTGACTTCACACACACCTGCACGACACGTTCATAGTAACCGTAACAACACCGTTTTTACTTCCTGATTATTAAGAAATATTTTTTCAGAGCGATGCTGGTCACATGGCGGCCGTACATGTGCTGTAGATGACAGACACGATCCTCGCATGCCTGGTTTCTATGCTAACATCTAAACTAATTAAATAATTTTGTGACATGGACACAAGGAAACAAAACCGAAAACATAGCACAAAAATTGCAGAGTCATGCATAAAGATGGCGGAGTTCATTTGAAAAAGAAAAACTGAGTGGAGTTCTCTTTAGAATTTGGCCTAAAACCACATGAACGTGTGTGTGTGTGTGTGTGTATGAGAGAAAGGGGAAGATGGTGGTGTCTCTGGTTGGTACCCAGGGCAGAGCGTTCAGTACAGGTGTGCGTCTCTCCCAGTGCTCGGGTCGCGCCGCTCTCTGATCTCGCGGTTGTTCTGCCAGGTTCAGCGCGGCTATTCGTGACGAGCAAATGAAGACTGTGGTTTTACTAAAGAAAAGGAAAACACACTAGAATGAACACGAGTGAGGCGCCTGGACACGTTCTTGATACGGATATCTCTGGGTGACGTTTGATGTTCGCACTAGGAAGCGATTAGAAAAAAATCTAAGCTTTGGATGGGTTGCATCAACAGTCGCCGTCTTCCATGGGTCGAGATGGAATTGCCTTGGACTCTACTCTGATTTATTATAATTAGGTCAAAACAAGATCATTTATAGTCCATATGGAATGAGAACAGCAGGTCTCATCTGTGTTTGAGGGCTTTTCTGTCAGAGAAACACTACGTCAAGGGGTCTCAGACGCAGACTCGAGGAAATATTCAGAGTTTGTGTTTGTTTACACTTGTGTCCTCTATGATGAGCAGAAATACAACATCTGTTATAAACCTGGACATTACCGGAGTGTCAGTCTGTTATTGCATAAGTGAGTGAGTCTTGTTCTTTCCAAGATGGTGGACTTGGGACACGTAGGAGAAGTTAGAAGCCCTGACCAATGTGGACGCTATGTTACAGACCTGTGCTGGGGAAGAGAGGGGTGTGTGATGGTTAGCTGTGTGTGTGTGTGTGTGTGTGTGTGTGTGTGTGTGTGTGTGTGTGTGTGTGTGTGTGTGTGGCTCTGTGTGTGTCTGTCTCGGGAAGCGGGTCGGCTGTGTCTGTGTGTGTCGGTCAGCGAGGGGGGTGTTTGTGATGTTGTTTGTGTGTGAGAGAGAGACAGGAAAGGCCTTAGCTGCACTGTGCAGTTTTGTGTTTCCTGCTTTCCCTGCTCAGACTAGTCAGTCCACCCGCAGACTGTGTGTGTGTGTGATGGAGAGTGGTTTCCTCCCAATTTAACCCAGAACATTTAGCAGGAGTGTACTGCATTTTTCTTCTAAATTTTCACTATAGTTAGCAGACAAATGCAGGGTTTAGAGAAAAAAAATAAATGTGGTGTCCCGTTTATCATTCACTGTGGCTTTATGAGAGGAGGAAGGGTGTGTGTGTGTGTGTGTGTGTGTGTGTGTGTGTGTGTGTGTGTGTGTGTGTGTGTGTGTGTGTGTGTGTGTGTGTGTGTGTGTGTGTTTAAATGAAGAA
>JAAGKR010003678.1:55528-68028 GCA_011419295.1 Clarias macrocephalus
TGTGTGTGTGTGTGTGTGTGTGTGTGTGTGTGTGTGTGTGTGTGTGTGTGTGTGTGTGTGTGTGTGTGTGTGTGTGTGTGTGTGTTTCAATGAAGAAGGAAAATGAGACAGGAAAAGCGTTATTAGCTTTACACTTTCTTTAGCCAGCGAGTTTGGAAAGTCACTCACCCTTGTGTACACACACACTGCAACCCCCCACCCCCCCATTCAGACAAGAATTGCCTAAAAACAGCGTAGATGTGTTTAAAAATGGACTTTCCAAAATGTCTTAATTTCTTCATACACTCGGTTCTGTTCTCACAAAAATGAAAGATTTCTTACATCACAGAAATCAATCCTGGAATTTCTTAAGACACACCAGATTTGTTTATGATGATGAGCCCTTTGTGTTCTCCGCTCGGGTCCGAGAGCGTCTGGACAAAGTGGTGTTGGTCAACTGCAGTACGAAGTCGATTCGACTCTGGGATCAACTCCCTTGAAGGAAGTGAATCAGAGAATCAGATATGCTGTGTGTTATGGATTTGTACACAAGGTGCTAAACTGATCCAAAGTACAGAGCTGTAGTGGTGCAGAAATGCAAAACACTCAGATGTTAAACTAGTGCAAGCCAAAGAGCAAACGGTCCAAAAGTATCAATTTCACTCAGATTCAGACTTAACACGCAAATAAAAAGGTGTGAAAACACACTGAAAGTTGTCAGTTTGTCAGCGGTCCAGTATGTTAACTTTAGAACGGTTAAATTTGTGGTCATTGCTATAAAAAAGTTACCATGTTAATATTTAGAGGAGGTTGATATTGAGAGTCTGTGCGATGTGTGAAGCTGACACAAACACGTCTGCATGTTGAATGTGATTAGGTGTACAACTCTCACCGCTCTAGACTCCAGATGTGGTTCATCAGCCAAAAATTAAAAGTAAAATTCATTTATTTTACTTTTATACTGGAGATACAATGCTAATGTAGTGAACACATTAAGTGTAGCCTTAAGTGACCTAATCATATAAATCTCATACACACGTTTCATTTTTACTTTAGCTTTACATTAGTATTATAATTTAGTTTAATTTTATACTTTTAATTATTTTTGTTTAGATTTACACTTTTTGTTTAGTGTTTAGTTTTACACACAAGCCTTACAAACTGTATTCGTTAGGTTTTTATTTTTACTGTACTATTGATGTGAATACATTTTAGATATTAAAAGTATACTTAATGGTATAGTTTTTTTTTTGTAAGTTTACAGCTTACACTTTAATTTGTTAGCTTTTGCTTAGTTTAGCTCTACACTTTAAAATTAGTAAAACTAAACTACAAACTATAGTTTTATGATTTGTTCTAACTGTTGGTTGTATGGTTCAACTTTACAATTTCGTTTCTAGTTTAGTTTTACACACTTGGTACTTAGATTTGTAGTTAAATTTTTACATAGTTTTGTTCAGACTTTTTTTTATTTAGCTTTATATCCCACTTTAATTTTAGTTTTACAAAGTGTTTGTTCAGGTTAGTGCTACACTTTAGGACATGGTTTAGTCTTTAGTCTACACTTTGTTTCACTTTTATACATTTAGTTTAGCCCTAAATTTTAAGTTGTAAATTAGTTTTACACAATTGTTCAGCTTTTGGTTGTTGTTTAGTTTAAACACACACTAATTTGTAGTCTTACACTTTGTTCTTGCTTATGGTTGTATAGTTCTGCTTTACACCTTTGCTTAGTTTAATTTATCTTTAAATTAGTTAATAGCTTAGACTTTCAATTTCATTTAGCTTTTGTTTGTTACACTTTAGTTTTGACATGGTTGTTTGTTTAGATTAGGTTTACACTTGAGTTTACAGTTTTAGGTTTAGACTTTCATTCAGCTTATGTTGTTTAGTTAACTTTACACTTTAGTTTGTAGGTTAATTTAACATTTTCCCTTAGCTTGTGTTTGTATGGTTAATGTTCATGCTTTAGTTTGTAGTTAATTTTTATTCTTTAACCTTTTAGTTATCTTTAAAACTTGGAGTTAGGTGTTCATAATGAAATTACATCACATTTATACTTATTTAAAAACAGTGAGGAAAATTTTTGTGTATGTGTGTGTGTATGTGTGTGTATGTGCTGTACATAACCCCACATGTAATCTGATATGTAACAGTTGCTGGCTTTCTGCTGGGCCTTGAACGCAGCTGACAGCATCGACTTTCGTTTTCTTTGATGCAACTTGATGAGATTTCGATTGCACCTTCGTATGCTTTCTAAAGTACAGAAATGAAAACCAAAGCCACGGCGCTGTGCATGCACGTGGCTGCATATTACATCTCTGTGCAAGCTTGTTTATGCTTTATTCGGAAGAGGTTTAAAAAAAACAACAACTTGCACTTAAATGTGGTAAAACTCTTGTTAACTTTGACCTTCGGCGGACATTCATTCTGGCTACATGGATTACCATTTTTGACAGGATTGACTCCAATCTCGCAGGGTGGTCCTATTTTCAGGACAAAATGAAATGATTCTTATTGCTTTATGCAAAATTGTAAAATTGTAAAAAAAAATAAAAAAAAAACTAGAAAAAAAAATCTGATGTTACTTTGAGAAGGTAGAATAATCATTCATTAAACAATTTAATTTATATCTAGGCAAAGTATAACGGTTTGTTTAGAACAAAGAAAAGAGTCAACTTTTTAAAATTATATTTTTTTGAAGCAAAGCGATGGTTAAATCGCTGTAATTCTGATCATTAGTAAACATAAGTGTTGTTTATCAAATGAAACCATGTAAACTCTTGTATAAAGTTGGACTGAGCAGTTAATCTTGTATTATAACTGAGAAATTAATACTTTCCCCACTGTGTGTGTTCATGTGCTGGCCTCTTAAAAACAACCTTGTCTGTAAACGATGAGGACAAAAACAACCAAAAACCCCCAAACCAGCAAAATTATTTAATCATAATCGAGGTAGAACGTTCAAGTAATCATAATATTGATTTGTGGTTATATCGCCTGGATGCAGAAGTTTTAACGTAAGGATAATGTAACGGTTATGGAAGGAGTCTCCAGTGTGAGAAGTAATGCTGTAGTAGTTTACGCTTTCTATGTAGTATGATTTTTATTTTATTTTATTTTTTACCTCAAAAGCTCAACAACTTATTCTCAAGATTAACATCCGTTTACAGGTTTAAAATGATTCAGTGGCCTTTATTTATTTATTTATTTATTTATTTATTTATTTTTTTAAAGTTGAACATGCGTTTGCTATTTTGTGCAATTTGCTCCGGTCTGAGAGGAATAAAGGATACTGTTGGTGTTCTAAGAAAGTTATCAAGAGTATATCAGATCCATATCAGTTAGATGTAATAATTTCCTGTGACCAGGTAGCAAGGTGTGTGTTTTATTCCTAAATTAAGCAACAGCACAAGGGTCAAAAATTTTTTTGCACCAGGTATATATATACTGTGTGTATGATGCGCTATTTCCTGTTTTACAAATTCTAAGCCTGCTTATCGGATAAACTGAGACAATATTTTGTAGAATTAGCATGTTGGAGAGAATTTAATTTTATTGTAGGAAACTGATTTGTGTTTTATATTTGATTTAGAGGTGAACAGGGAATTCTGGTGCTTCTGGAGAAAAATGTCTTGTTTTAAAAAAAATTTTGGCCTCTTTAAGAATGGTCACATACTTTGTTCATCTTGGGGCCATTATGATGCCAGTTTTCGTTTGCATTTATGTGTTACCTATTGATCTTGCTAATTTATATGTTTTCTATGTTTCTATGGAAGACTCTTTACTTAGCTGTGATGGCTTTATTAAATACGCTCACTCACACACACATGCACACACACATACTGGTCTGTGGTTGTAGGTGTTGAAGTGCAGGAAGTGTGGTTAGAACGACAGGTGAAAGAAGGAATAAGGAAGAAATGACACTTTTTCTCCAGTTTACAGTTTGATATAAGAAGTTTAAAGTATTCTATTCAGAAGCCTTTAACACGTGTAGCCACGCGCGCACACACACGGACTGGCTATAACTTAAGCTCAAGGCTTTTGTTGTATAAAGAAGGGCACAAGACATTATAAAAGTATAAAACTTTAATTTAAAAGATCTCATCAGCCAATCCTGTGAAAATATAACGCAACCATAACCACAGAGCCTTCTAATTTACTAATTTACACACACACACACACACACACACACGCACGCACACAAACTAGAGGTCAGATCATGTCATGGTTTTCATGTTAAACTGCTTTCTGTATGAGGCCTACCCACCTGTATTTAGACAGAACCCCTTTGTGACACACACACACACACACACACACACACACACACACACACACACACACACACACACACACACACGGCCTCCTCTACATGATGTGCTTCTTCTATCCTGGGAAAACTTGCTGAAAGGCAGGCTGTGTGTGAGGCACTTTCGCTGCCAGATGTGTGTTAACACCTCAGCACTGAGGGATACACACACACACACACACACACACACACACACACACTACTTTTCTGTTAAGTGCTTTATTGAAACTGTATAGTCCTCAATCATGTACTGTTTCATTCTAGTATATTATTTTATTGGTACTATACTTGCAGTTTACCTCCTGCTAGCTATCTAGCATTAGTGATAAAATTATGAATTTCTATAAATGTAACAGAAATCCTGTCAGAAAATATTACTTTATGCCTCATAGCATTATTAGCGGTGAGGATTATGGTCAGTTGTAAATAATGCTCTCAGAAATCCTGTCAAGCTTTCACATCTTAAACGGCAAACTAGCATTAGCTGTGAAGAATAAGAATACTGTTGTCTACAATTGTAGCGTTAAAATCTCCTATCAGTTAGCTAATTTTTATTTTTTTCTGTCAGAAATCCTGTCTAGCTAACATGGCACATATTATTTATAAATATATATTTAGGCTATAAATCTCTGTCAAGTTAGCTTTTACTAACCACCGGGCAAGTGAAGGTTGACATTTATATTAAATGACTAAGAATTCTTGAATTCTTATTAAGTTGGCTCATAATTACTATTGTTAGGGGTGAAAACCAGACTTTAATGCCCTCTATGAATCTGTTAGAAATCCTGGCAGGTTATTTCATGTTAGCTAGCTAGCTTTGGAGCTTATTTGCAGCAAAAATATTTAAAAATTTTGAATAGCATGTATTTTTTTTTTAGCTATCTAGCATTAACAGGGAAGAGTAATAACATCTATGATTATGGCTTTAAAACCTAGTAAGGTTTGTCCATGGCAGGTTAGTTCATGCTCAGCTAGCTAGCATTAGCAGTAAACAGTGTTTGAAATTCCGGTTAGTGATTTAAATCTGGTTAGGTCTGTGAGTTAGCGAGTAAAGGAGATTACGATTAAGAAGATTAAGGAGATTACGAACATATTTGCAATCATACATCCTAGCGAGGAAAATGGTTTGTTAGCAAACAAGCATTATTAGAGATGATTAAAATCATGTCAGGAATCCTGTCTGGGTAGGTATACGACAGGAATTTAGATCTTATGAACATTTAGTCAACATTTAGTTTCTGTCAGAAAAAATGTCAAGAACCTGATATATTATATAAATGGCTCAGTTAGCATTAGCTGTGATAAATACAAGATTTCTTAGAAATATTCATTGATGGTGGTATTGTTGGCTTATGCTAGATAGTTCGGTACACTTGGGAATGAAGTTAAAAGACATATATATGGCCTTAAAAGTCATTCAGTATATCTTATTAGCTACCCAGCTAGCTGGCATTAATAGTAAAAGTTGTTGGTTTTTAAAAATTTTGCAATAATTTTTATCCAGTTATCCAGAGCTAGCATTTAAGTCAACTATTTATTTATAATCAATAGTGAAAATAAAGTTAATATAAAATAAAATGTATAATATAAAAATAAAAGAAAGTATAAATACAGCTAAAGATAATCCTGAAGTATGAAATCGTGTCAGGATTGCTCATGTTAGCTAGCTCCCTAGCATTAACAATGAAGGATAAAGATGTTAGCTCATCTTAGCTGTGCAATGAGTGTTCGCTAATATTCACAGTGAAGTCAGGTTGCTGTCAGGTTATTTTGGATTAGCCACATCATTAGCATTTGTTCAGTGAAGATCTTATGAATAGTGTTTGTTAGTTAGTATAATTGCTGTCTCTTATGAACATATTTCAGAATTTTCGTAAGCTTATGTTTGCTAGTTAGTATATTTAATATTTATTGTATTATTTGCAGGTGTCCAAATCTTACATTAGCTACCTGACAAACATTAAGTTGTTACATTAGTTCCCAGAGTGGGTAGTGTAGTAAGAATGTCTGCAAGACATCTGATTTAATCTAGAATATTAAAGAAATGTGTAACAAATCCATATAGTGCATGTACTGATGTTGTGTAAAGGTTCTTGCTTATTCATTGTGGTTCATTTGGCTTTTTAGTTCTTTGACCGGAGCATGAAAAAATGTTTAGTCCAGTGTGTCCTAGTGTTATAGAACAGCATGATGTGTCTGGACCAGACTCCACACAAGATTTTGATTCTTGATAATTATTTCTCAAGCAGTTTAGTGCTGTATTGTTTATACCTGCACTCGGACAGCAGGTCCGTCTGTGAAGCCTGATTTGCAGACCAATAATAAACTGCTTCACAAAACAGTGTTTACCATTTAAGTTAATCATGTAAGACGTGATGTGTTGCTTTAGTTTTACATGTTATGAAACGTTTATAGACGTCTCGGTTGTTAGTATAGTTTCTCAGCATGGGAAAGTGTTCAAGACAGATGAGTTTACACCGTCTGGTTTCTCAGGAAAATGAAAGGTTGCAACTTTTTTAGTGATCTGATCGAAAGAGCGATAGATGGAGAGATAAAGAGAGTGGAAGTTTGGCGAAGGAATAGACGTGTGAATCACAGGTACACTGTTAATTGGATTCGGTTCAATTTTTGAGCATTGCAAATTTCGGTTGTTTGATTCTGTAGCATTAACTTCTGCTGTCTCTAATGTGTTTCAACAACCTTCATTTTACAGGTTTATAATTAGTGAAAAGTATTTAAGTGGCTAATAAACTTTTATAATGCTGTGTAACTTGACGAGGTGGTGGTGGTGCACCAACAACACACAAACTCAAAAGAAAAAAATGAGATACTCTTGCAAAATACAAGTATGTGCACAGGATGATGTGGTGCATGCGTACATCCATTTGTTTTTGATCATTTAACATTTGTAAATTTACCTAAATAATTTCAAAAGTGTGTACAGATTCTATAATGACAAAAAAATCGACAGCTCTATAAGGGACTAGGGAATGACGATAGCAGATATAAAGTAACTGATTCAAATAATTGAATTATAAACCACTTAATTAAGCACCATGGTATTGGGTAATAAAATAAACGATGTAATTATTAGTGAATTGCTGTGGTTTGAGTGAAATGACATGTCAGATCGTGCTATTATACTGAAATAGTGCACCTGGGGTGAGGGGGTGGGGTTATATTAACACACTTGTTCTAATAGTATATGGTTTGTCTTGCGCGCTATACGAATGTAGTTTGTGATAACGCACAACATTGTTTTTGCCTGTTAGGAGGTTTTTATAGAACATAAGAACTCCGTAACGGGGTTGGGATTTCGGACATCTTCAGATGAGTTTATGCTCTGTGGTCGCTGGGTATCATGACTGTTCTGAGCATGAGAGGTTTTATTCCTGAAACTTGATAGGCTGTGAGATTTAAGTACATAAAGATAACAAGTTGCCTTTTTAGCTGCAAGTATTTAACATGTGCTGTATTTTCTTTTATCTTTTGCAGTTGATATCCGGGAGATTAAGGAGATCCGGACGGGACAGAAGTCTCGGGATTTCGAGCGTTATGTGGAGGATTCAGCCGCCAGACCTGACCAGGCACACTGCTTCGTCATTCTCTATGGCACTGAGTTCCGCCTTAAATCCCTCAGTCTGGCCGGTATATATACACACACACACACACACACACACACACACACACACACACACACACACACACACACACACACAAAAAAACTGTCAGATATTCATATCTTCTCGCGAAGTCTAAAAACATGTCTTCCTGCTGATGAGCGATGGATGTGTGTAACACCTGTGTGTGCTTGTGCGTTTGTTTTAGCCACGTCAGACGAGGAGATGTCCATGTGGGTGAAGGGTCTGAACTGGCTTGTGGCGGACACTTTGCGCTCCCCCACTCCTCTTCAGATAGAACGGTCTGTACTATCCACTGACCTCCAATCATTCATTTTTAAAAGGAGTACTTTTAGCTAGTCATGAGATTTTACAAACACTTAGTAAAAAAAGAAAGAAATAGAATAAATTTAAAAAAAGACATTTGTTTGCAAGTTTTCAGTTTCCGTCTTAAGTGTCGAATTAGCGCAGACTGCTCGTGATAAGGAGGCAATTCATGTATTTTGACGCTAGATTTAGTGTATTTATGTAATTTTTTTCACATTTGTTGATTGTTTAATAAAATGTGGTGCCGATGAGTAACATGTGAGGAGAGTGTGTGATGCTGAACTGGTTCCTTTACTTGTTAGCTAGATTCGCCTTAAGGCACCCGTGCAATCTTGAGAAATGTAATTATATTTCTTAATATTTAGTACATGGATATAATGGCCATATAATGCATTTCCTTTTTCCCCTCCATTCAGTTGGTTAAGGAAGCAGTTCTATGCTGTCGATCGCAACAAAGAAGACAAGTAAGTTCTGTATCCAGCTCTTGAATTATTCACTCCAGTGCTTTTAAAGCTGAAGATTATTTGGCCATCGGGTTTATTAACCTGAACGTGTTTAGTAGGCCAGAATAATCAGACCTTTCTTTATTGCCAATGTAAGATGTTCGGCCATCTCTCTCTCACACCCCCTCTCTTCGTCCAAAGAGCTTAGTGCTGTCTCAGTTTATTCATAATTCATAACTTTGAGTGAGTGACATATGGTTCGATCTCCTGGGTCTTGATTATGTTTCTCGATACATAAGCACAAATTTCACCCTCATGTACTTTGATGCATTATTAAGGAGCTGCTGTTAGTGTGTGTGTGTGTGTGTGTTTGTGTTTGTGTTTTGAGGGTGATGGGGTTAAATTACACATGGCTCACAGGATGAATCACTCCTCACTAGACAGCGTATGAGAACTTATCCTGGTTAAAGCAGAGGAGATCTTCCCCTCAGCACCGCTCAGTTCAGTATTAAAATAACATCAGTAGTTTGTGTTTCTATCCAGAGAGAAAGAGGATTCTCCTGTTCCTTAGCATTTCTCCGCAGTCCTCAGCGCTCCTTAGAACCATACAGTCTTTCTCAGTGTTCCTCTATGTTCCTTGATGTTCCTTAGCGTAGTTCCTTAGAATCATCTAATGGCATTCCTTAACAGCCGACAGTAGTGTTCAATTGGGTTCCTTAACATTTTGTAGTGTTTTTTGCCGTTATCCAGTGTTCCTCATTGTTCCTTATCCTTCCACCTTCCACACTGATCCTCAGTGTTGCTTAGCGTTCCTTGAAGTTCCTTAGTGCCGTTCCTTAGAACCATCTATTGATGTTGCTAAGGAACACCGTTATGGTGCATTGTTAAGAAGATACAGTAGTTTTGAATTGGGGTCCCTAACCCCAATTCAAAACTACTGTACCTGTACAAATACCTTCTGGTATCCTTCGCATTTCTCGGTGTTCTTCATACTTCCCCAGTGTTCCTTAGTGAGGTCCAATGATTTTCAGGGTTCCTTAGCCTTCCGTAGTGTTCCTCAGCATTGCTTTAGCATACTGGGTTTCTTAAAATGTTTCTCTGTGTTTCTTAGCAGTCTGCAGTCGTGTTCCATAGAGTTCCTTAGCATTTCTCCGCATTCATCATGAAATTCCTCATGGTGTGACTGTGGTTGCTGATGTTTTGTGGGTGTGGCTAAAAGTAAACCTGTTTGTACTGATGACCTTCGATGACCTTTTATTATCAGACACAAATGTGAATAAAGACGATGTTAGAGTTTTTTTGTGTGTGTGTGTGTGTGTGTGTGTAGTGTTACTCTACAGCTCATTCCTCCTCATGGTCGCATCTCTTGGCTGAAATTATTCATGCTTTACTGCCAATGTGAACATATTTACCTGATGAATAATGTTGTGTTAAAACTGTTGTCATGGTTACGTTCCATCATGCTTACGTGGTAGCAGTGTTGATTTAGTACTTTTGATCGATGTTTATTAAAATATCAGCTTTTCAGGAACCAATCAGAAGCGAGTATTTCCTATGGTGTTGATATAAAATCTTTAATAGGCTAATTTCAGGAGTGTGTGTGTGTGTGTGTGTGTGTGTGTGTGTGTAAGAGGAGTTATTTTACGTTTCCTGTCTTCATGAAGCTCTTTTGTTCCATGCTGAGCTTTCGCACTGCAAGGAGATAAACTTGCTGACTCGCTGCTGAGGCCTTATCAGCTTTGTCTCCACACACACACACACACACGAACACACACGAACACACACATGCACACACTCAGACCTGTCGGGGGAGAGTGGTAGAGTGTAGATTCTCAGCTGGGGGCCGTGAGCAGCTCCACATCCTGCAACAGGAAGTAAGGCTTAGAGAAACGAGCGTGCACCTTCCTCTCGCTCATCAGCACAACAACAGAGCCGGAGAGGAAAGAAAGGAAGGCAGGAAGAAAGGAAGAGCGACGCAGGACCGGTCCTCAGGGGGTTCAGTTTGTCTTAGTCTTCCTGGTTTAATATCAATAAACACATGCGGTGTCCGCTGCCTCTTTGTTTCTGTGTGTGTGTGTGTGTGTGTGTGTGTGTGTGTGTGTGTGTGTGTGTGTGTGTGTGTGGTGTGTGTGTGTGTGTGGTAGTGATGTAGTATAAATCAAATGAACTTGGTAAACTCTGATTGTTTTAAAGTAGCTCAGAGCTCAGAAAATCATTTAAAAAAGAAAAATTCTGACTTTTTATATATTCATCACTAATTAACCTGACCTAAAGGACAAAATGTTCATTTTTGTGAAACCATTTTTTGTTTTTTTACAAATTGTACTTTCATTAAAAAAAAAACAACAACAAAAAAAACTTTTATTGTGTAAAATTATCTGTATTTTTAATTAAATGGTATTTTTAAAGATTAAATAAAATTAAGAATAGAATAATTTTCCCCTCGGTTCACAAGCAGTTTTGTTAGGTATTTTAGCTATAAATATTTGGAAATAAATAAATAAAAATATATAATTATTTTTTCAGCAGTCTTTGTAGTAATTTGAGTATATCTGTATTTATAGCTGTTTTCTTTTTTTAATTAGAAACATTTTTTCATTAATAAGAAATGTATTAATATTAACTGTGTAAACACAATTTGTAACTTTATAATTTCATTTTCGTTTATATTAAATTCAAATTATTTTGTCTATAATATTTATGTTGGGGTATTTTATGTAGAATATTTGGAAAAATTGTCAGCATTTTGTGTGTGTGTGCATATATAGATGCATGTATAGACATTTGCGTGTGCGTGTGTGTGTGTATAAAGATATATGTATGCATATGTAGGTGTGTGTGTCAGCCACAACATTAAAGCCACCTAGGGTTTTGGGTTTCCCCTGTGCCCCCAGGCGGCTCTGTCCCCTCAGGTCGTGGCTAACAGGGCCTCTGGGGGGCGCTGTGGTGTCTGGCAGGATGTCGGCAGTGGATCTCTTGGGTGCTGTGGGTTGCAGGGCGGGGCCGCTGTGAATCTGACTTGATCTTTGCTTTCTATCGTTAACCATTTTTGGCGATTAATGGCCCGAGTGTATAAAAAATCACACAGTCAATAATTTACTGGCAGTATTTGCATTATGTGTTTGTGTGTGTAGGGAGAGCGAGCGAGAGAGAGAGATCTGAAATCATGTATTTGGTCTACAAATAGTTTTTTATGTGCTGGAAGTTTGTGGTACTGACCTGTTCCTCATGCTTATGAGTAAAGAAATATATTGAATACAATTGTTTGTTTGTTTGTTTATTTATTTATTTATTTATTTATCTATCTATCTATCTATCTATCTGGTTGGTTGTTTTTACAGAATTTCCTGTAAGGATCTGAAAAACATGCTGAGCCAAGTCAACTACCGAGTCCCTAACATGAAGTTTCTACGAGAGAGGCTTCCGGTAAAACCACACACGCATGCACACACCCGCACACACACACACACACACACGCGCACGCACGCACGCACGCACGCATATGCAGTAGTTGAGTTGATTGTTTTTCGGTAACCGTGCATCCTCGAGTGTTTTATTCCCCTTACACGACAGTCATCCATCAACAGTTGACAATGTTCTTTATTAAAATATCAAGTTTTTTTTGGTTAGATTTTATTTTACTTATTTTATTTACTACGCTGCAGGTTAGTTGTTCTCGACGTTTCCGTTACAGCAGCTGTACACACTCGTTCCCTCAGCAGCCTCTCTTTATCTCTCTTCACCTTAACAAGAGGAAAAAACAGAACAGCTTGTGATGTTACACACACACACACACACACACACACACACACACACACACAC
>JAAGKR010003679.1:0-35083 GCA_011419295.1 Clarias macrocephalus
TAAAAAAAAAAAAAAAAAAAAAAAAAAATATATATATATATATATATATATATATATATATATATATATTCTGACCCACACTCCAGTCCAGTAGGTGGTAGTATTGCGCCAACTGCTCATAAAAAATAAAAGAAGAAGAAGTGATACACAAGCAAAAGGCAAGTGGGAAGCAATTTTTATTTTATGGAAAAGCTGTGGTGTTTATAAAGATTCTTCCGAATTTAGACTATTTAATGTTTGTAAGTTTAAGTAAAAATGTAAAAACGTCCGAATCGAATCTGAATCGAAAACTGCCCAATCGATTCAACTAATTGAATTGACCAACAAAAGACTGATTAAATGGCATAAACTATATTGCACTTCTAAACTTCTAAACAAGGAGCCAGTGGAGAGATGCTAAAACTGGTCTAAAGCTCTATTTTGATCAGATTGGTTTTGCAGAAAATTTTACGGACTGAACCTCCGACCTGTAGAACTTTCCCCAGAAAAAAAAATAAAATTCTGTGTGAACTGACATGTTGGTGAAGCTTTCATTATATCCTGCAGGAACAGCGATTTAGCATTTTCTTTCAGTATAAAGACTCTCAAAAAAGTATATATTATGTTTTTTTGTTACCATTTTGATAAGTACATCGGGCTAATCTTGGATAAACACTGTCCAGACAGTCCCACCCAAACAGCTTTCATCATGTATGTACAGTATGTTTAAGATTAAGCTCTCTCTCTCTCTCTCTCTCTCTAGATCTAAGTAAAGAAAGTTAAGAATAAAAGAAGTAAAACTATTTTTTATAATGGTTGAGCGTAAGCTTCTACGATAATCTCTAATTATGTACTTTGGGACATTTTGTATTGATTGAATGATCCTGCTGATTGTGCCACTGTGAGTTTAGTTCTGCTTCAGTGGCAGAGCAGCTGGGAGGCTTGGAGAGAGGGATGTCAATCAAGTGTGCTCATTAGAATATCAAGCCACGCCCACTAAAACAAGTCTCAGATTGGTCAGATTAGTGTTGGAGGGATATTAGCAAGTGAAAGATTTTTCAGTCTACCCAAATCTATATCTAGAATTTTATAATAATAAGTTTATAACAAACCAAATACAACATTTTTAAACTTACAGTCATTTCTAGTTAAATTTTTACTAAACGCAGATCGTTTTAGTAACATTTTGAATAGAAATAAGCTTAATAATCTTGTATTTAGTTTGTTGTAAACTTATTTTAAGAAATTATAGATATAGATTTGGGTAGACTGAAACATCTTTCACTTGCTAATATTCATCCAACATAATTTCAGTAACATTTAACTAGAAATGACTATAAGCTTAAAAATGTTATAAAGTTATTATAATAAATTATAGACAAGTTTGGCTAGATTCAAGAATATTTAACTTGTTAAGATGTTATTTTTTGCATTGAATTATGCTACTGTTCTAGCTTTTATATTGAATATTTGTTATAATAATGTCCTGATTATATCATACCATATATACTTTATATATGACACACTATATAATAAAAACATAGTTGCATGTTATAGTATATCCTGTTTGAGTTTTTAATATTTAAGAATGTAATTGCATGGTTATATTTACTTAGCTGAAGTAACCTACAATTTAGAAGAAAAAAAAAAAAGCATAATTAGGAATCAAAGTACACCATGCATTATTATTGCTTTCAACCAAACAAACAACACCACAACAACAACAACAACAACAACAACAACAACAGCAGCAACAATAACAACAAAAGAAATGTACTGTGTATTATGATTAAGAAAGTTTTGTGCTAATTTTAAGTATGCAGCTAATAAGATCTGAAAAATATGAAATGTTGCTTAGTTTATCTCCATACTTCGAATCTCGAGTGTGTTGGTACTGTACAGTATGTACCAAACGTTTATAATGGACACAAGCACAAGAAAGCATTGAGTATTTGTTTCATAGGCCGTTACAGTGATATGAGGATTTAAACAGTTTCGACACTGTGTTGTATGTTGTGTAAATAAATCTCATCATAGTATCGTTGTACGCTGGGGGAGATGGAGGGAGGTGTAGAGAGACTGGTGTGTGTTTGGCGACAAGGGGCTGTTGGAAGACAGAGGAGGAACAGGTTGCTCCCCCGGCCTCCCTGCAGTTTGTAATTATCCGTTCTCCTCTCACCAGCTCTGGCTGCCAAAACGGGCCAGTATAGGACAGGTGTCCTTCCAAAACGCCTTGGCCATTATTTTCAACACCACATCCTTCTTCTTCTTTGCTGTTCAACAACCAGAATCTTTTTTTTTTCTTCTTCTTTTGCCAAATAAGATATCGCTGCAAGGAGTTTTCCCACATTGATACAGATATTGCAATAAAGCAGAGCTTTCCTTCTTATCCAGGAATTGTTCATAAAATAATAATAATAATAATAATTATAATAATAATAATAATATAAATAAATTTATGCAATTTGCCCAATCAGTCATGCTGTACAATGCAAATTGAAATACAAAATGAAATGAGTAATTATTATTTACATAGTTTACATATATTTACATATATTTACCTGCACTGAGATGTCATAATTAATTTCCTGAACATTGTATAAAGAACTCAATGGAATTCAACATAAAGATTTCAAGATTTATTAATTTTAGAAAAAAAAAAACACACACACACACACACACACACACACACAATTAAGGTTTTACTTCCTTAAATAATAATAGTTTAAACCCGGATCAATCGTTATTCTTTCAAATGTATAGTACCAGTCAAAGGTTTGGACACACCTTCTAATTCAATTTCCTTTGGTAACTGGATTGTTTTTTCCTCATTCTGGAACAACATTGGAGACTTATAACTATTAAATAACATATTTTTATAATTAAGAAACAGCAACGACGGTCAGTTGTTATTTTAAGACATGAAGGACAGCTGTGCCGGAACAGTTCTTCCAAGAACAGCATTGTCAAGTCTATTTGCAAAACCCACCATTTAGCTTGTTGTAAAACTTGTTTTAAGAAATTATAGGCATGATGAAAGCATCATGATGAAACTGGCTCTTACGAAGACCAGAACGTACCTCTGCTGCAGATGAGAAGTTCATTTAGAGTCACCAGCTTCAGAAATCACCATTTAACAAACATCACCTCAGATCAGAGCCGTTATGAAGGTTTTACAGAGCAGAAGAAGAAGGTAAATCTCAATATCAACTGTTCAAAGGAGATTATTGTATATTTTGGACACCTTCTGTATTGTTTTACAGTGTAGAAAGAGATAAAAATCAGGGAAGACCATGGAATTAAAATATGTGTCCAAACTTTTGACTGGTAGTTTATTTCTCATGCAATAAATGGTGTGCTCTTTTTACTTCAGGATTGACTTGATTAATTTTTTAAACTTTGATGTAGCCTTATGAGACCCCAATTCCGTCATAAAAATACATAACATTGTCTCTTAACTATAATGTGTGGGTAGTTTTGTAAGATCCATGTAAAAAAAACAACTTATGGTTTATTGTTGAAATGCTCCTGTGACTGGTTTTGAATGTGGGTTTTGCTCTCCCCTATTTCCAGTACTGCATACCGGCATTGACTCTTTTAGCGGTACGCAGTACTGGACCATACTAGCCTACTTTCATCAAACATCTCATTCCGTGTGTAGATAAATTGTTGCTTCGAAAGTCGCTAAAGAGCGTCAACAAAATGTAATCATGTATTAATAGCTAAACCTTGCTTGAATTTAAACAAATGGAAAACTATGTGGCGGCACGGTGGTGTAGTGGTTAGCACTGTCGCCTTGCACTTCCAGGGTCCAGGTTCGATTCCCGGCCAGGTTCGATTCCTGTCTCTGTGTGATGGAGTTTGCATGTTCTCCCCGTGCTTGGTGGCTTTCCTCCGGGTACTCCGGTTTCCTCCCAGACTCCAAATACATGTAGGTTAGGTTAATTGGCGTTCCCAAATTGCCTGTAGTGTGTGAATGAGTGTGTGTCCCCTGCCTTGTGGCCTAAGTCTCCTTAGGCTCCAGGCCCCCCGTGACCCTGAATACAGGAATAAGTGGTATACTGTACAGTAGATGATGAGTGAGTGAGAAAACTATGGGTAAATATTTACATCTTCAGTGTCTGTGTAGCTTTAATTCAAAGTGAAATAATGGATAATGTGTCACACTTACTAATTAAATATTGAACAATTTTGAATGTAAATAGATATGTACTGTAGTTCATTGTAGGAAGTGAATCTTATTTAGAATTTTTACCATTTAAAAATTTTACATCAGAATTCCTGGCTCCCCATTTCGGTCACCTGCTAATTCCTAAGCACCAGCCTTTTATCACAAACATATTCATTTATTTGTTAATGTACTGTACTTGACAGGGACATTGTACATTAATTCCCATATCTATACGTGTACCAGAATTAGGACGAACTGCTGTTTTTCCATCTGCAGTCTCTGGACAATAAAATGTCTCCCTAAAAACCATGAACAATAATAATGCATAAAAATAATGTCACATTATAATCATGAAATTGTGAAACTACAAAATATACACGGTACATTTATAAATAAACATTATATAAATTATATAAAACAAGCATTTAAAACACCAATATAACATTGCAGCGACAGGGAGAAAGTAAGTTGAAACACACAGAGGTACAGTAAGTGCTTCCACCCTCTTCCACATACATGAATTCACAGCGTCACTGTGATTTGAATTTTTGCTCTCATGGACTTCTCGCAAGGGATGTCTGTGGAAATGTTGGACCTCGTGATGTCCAAACACTTTTTTTTTTCCCCACACATAAAGTATGAAGATTTATTAAGGAACAGTTAGTGCATGATTTCTGATAGCTTCATTCGTATGAAATAAACATCCGAATATTTCATATTTTTGGTTTCGTGTGTTTGAATGGATCCATTTATGTTTGCGCCTTTGTGCTTGAGCATTTGTGCTTGAGCGAGTGACACTTACTGACTGGTGTGGTACAAAAGATAGACAGCCCAACCAACATATTGCAGGACAGCATGGAAAGCTGCATAAGTATAAATATTAGGCATAAACCTCTCTTAGACGTTACGTATTATCCACCTCTATCAGCTTGTGCACGCAGTGAGTGCTGCAGTCTTTGTGTGTAATCCCGGTTAATCCCGGTTCACAGACAATGCCAGCCTAATCTAATGTAGAGGTTAGACTGAATTATACAGTTTTCATTTTTCTGCCCCGTACATCAAAAACCCAATTTGGGTCAAAATCAAAGACTTGAAAGACTTGAGTAGCACTTGTTCATCTTTACAGTGTCTAATCATAAAGCTGCATTAATGCAATGCTGGTTAATCCCTGCAATTCTGCTCACAATAGCAAGCATACAGTGAGTGATGTAATCACAGATTGCAGCAGTGCTGCTCATTGGGAATTCAAATAGATTGCCCCAGATCTCACACATTTTGTCCCGGGACATCGTCTGACACTCCCACACGAGCCGCTGTTTATGAACAGACAGGGATTTTACCCAGCGTGGGTTCCTGGCCCTCTAACGTCGGGTTTGGCAATGATCTGCACTCTGTTCCGACGCCGTGTGAATAGGAAAGCGTGTCCTACATCGCACCACGTGAATTAATTAACATAATGAAAGAGCCGTGCCTCGAGGGGGAGTGGGTTCATTTATTATAGCGGAACAAAGCTGACTCCAGGATGATGATGGTGATGATGATGATGATGATTATTTTTACCTGAGAAATGTAAAAATACAATGACTATATGCGACTAGGGTGTAAGTAGGAAATCCTGAATGGAGAAAGAAATCAATATGCTTTCCAGTTTACATTTTATTAAAGGAACGGAAGGTCTGTAATTAATCTCCCAAATTCTACTCACTTAAATTTGATTCACATCATGCTTTTGACGAAGATCATTGTTACGAAGCAGTTTTTCCAAACATCCAGATATAAGATTTACATTAAAATTTCAGTAGTAGGTCATTTACCACTTTAACCAGTGCTGTTTTAGTATTGTGACGAGGCCTGAATTCCTGACTTTAAGGTTTCCTATGTAAGTATAAGCATACATTTACATTTACGTCATCCAGAGCGACTTAGATTTTTATCTCATTATACTGTACATATAGGCAGTTGAGAGTTAAGGGCCTTGCTCAGGGGCCCAACAGTGGTAAGTTAGTGTTGCTAGGGTTTGAACTTGGGACTTTGATCCATAGTCCAATGCCTTAACCACTGAGCTACCCCTGCCTACAACATGATATCTGTGCTATAACGTTTTCTGAAGGAGGTTTAATATTGTCCTTCTGAATAGTTGGACAGCTGACAGGGGTTGAGGTCGGGTTTATTTAATCAGGGGTTCGATCACTGTTAGTTTAAAGGATTCAGGAACTTAGCCAGTGATAAAGGAATAATTAATCATATTAAATAGAGGTTAATGAATGGTTTCAGGTATCTTAAAGAACGGTGTATGTAATGGATGGATTTCTCGGATGGGTGTAAGGCATCCGTCACCGCCACCCGTCTGATATAGTTGTATTTTCATCTACATTTATAGTTTTCACATTGTTTGGCTTTAAATTTGAGGTCAGAAATTTTGGCCTAATATATATTTTTTGTTGTCATTGGTGAAAACCAAAATTGCTACTGCAAACTGATAGTGGCCTTATTCCCCATTAACTTTGCTAAAGTTTTTGTTCTTCCATGACATTTTCTCGAATTTGGCCATTTTTCTTTGACGCTGCAGCGTTCACATTTTAAAGTGGTCTGAATTAAGGTGAGCGTGTATCGTTATTCCATTGTGCTTATCTTTTTCTCCCTTTAAAGTAGAGCTAAATTATGTAAAGTAAAAATAGCTTTATATATGCAGACATTCAAAGTTTTGCATAAAGCAGGTGGACTGAAACTTCTCCCACACTCTCCCTTTCATTCTTTCTCTCCATGATGTGGGGGCTTTGCTCTTTATCCACACTCTCCCCGGTTGCCTCTCTGTCCTCTCTTGTCCAGGTGTTGATGAACAGCAGCATGCTGGCATCTCGCACTACATTAGATTCCCACATTAGCCAACCTGCGCTAATGCATTTCTTGTGCCACATGTCGCCACGCATGACCGCCTGCTGAAAATGATTCCTTGATAGCAGCACTTAATAAAGGATGTTGTTCTCTGCCTGCCTCTCACAGACACCCACCCACCCTCACACGCACACACTGTATTTTCAACAGCGGGATTATCTCTGTTGTTTTATGGCTGCGTCCGAATCGTCGGCGCCACCTCCCTGAGGATTACAGGAACCCGTTACTTGCTCACCTGTTCCAGCAGTCGCATGGTTCCTGGCTCAGTGTTTCCCAGGGATCCCTTAATAATGTTGCACAATAGAGGGTGTGTCCCAGCTGACACCAAACACAAAAGGTGTGCCCCCCCCCCCTTACTCCGCAAAGAACCCACCCCTCCCTTCGACCTTCTCAGCCCGCTTTCATTTTGTTCTCATTCAAGGTGGGCATCACCTCAGCCTGACAAGCCGTGCGATGCAGCCTGACTCGAGCATGAGTGCTCGGAGCGGGGCCGCAAACCACGAACGAGAGTAAGAGAAATAGAGAGAAGCCCCAGGACAATAGAAGCACCTGTAGTAAGGAGCAATGCACGAGGCTCTGTCCGATAGCCTCCGATTGAGTGTCCCTAAACCCCCTTTTGAAAGATTAGCGGGCGCAAGGTCAATCCGGAGGCCCTGCTAGACCTGGGAACGCCCCCTCTGGACACATAATGTGCTCATGGTGCTCGTGTCATAGCGAGTGGTCACACTTCTGCGTCAAGCCGATCTTTATTGTCTCAGAGAGAGAGCAGAATAGTGGAGGTGTAGCTCAAGAGCTCGAGCCGCCGGACCGACGGTCCATTGTGTCCATGTGTGCGGCTGGCCCCATAGCGTACGCGCCGCATATAATTGCTTTGAGTTGTTTAACAAGATAATAGAGGGGCCGTTTCGTGTCTTGAAGAGGGGAAGAAAAACTCCTTTGGAACGCGGATGAAAAAACACGCAGAGAGTTTGACGACGGCCGAGCGGATTACGTTACACATTAACAGCTTTTCCATTAAGTCACCAGCCGTCTCCATGGAGACCCTTTCTCTTGAGACTCTGTGGAAAATGGATGGGTCGGCGTACGTGTGTGTGTGTGTGTGTGTGTGTGTGTGTGTGTGTGTGTGTGTGTGTCTGCTTGTGTGCGTGTTGACCCGAGTGCGAGTCATTCAGGGAAAAAAATCTTCTCAGACTTCTCAGTCTTTTAGTGTGTTTACAGGCCAGATGGACATAACAAGCGCACTCGCGCTCCGCTTTGCGTCTGACTCTAATTAAGGCCGCTAATTAGATGACTTCGTAGGTGTCGGATCAGGCTGAAGCGCATGAACCGACACAAATGCTGGAAGAATGGATGAAAGATAAAAGGCAGGTCTAAGAGAATACTCTGGAATACTGCTAATCTCTGGCGTATGTGTGATGATGAGAGATGCGTCCCTCTGTTCCTGTACTGAGCACAAAGAAAAGTAAGCTTTGGAAAGTCAGAACCGTTATAATGAAATCTATAATAATCTATAATGAAATCAAAGATATACTGTAAGTGGCGTCTTTCAGGCACACTCCAAATATCGTTCAGGAATAGTTTGAGCAACATGACAAAGACTTCATGGTGTTGACGATGCGTCAAATTCCCCAGAACTCACTCAAGGCGATCAAGCATCTGTGAGATGCGATGGACAAACAAGTCCGATCTACTGCACTGTAAACCCTAAAGCTCAAAGTAATTTAACGTATTGAGTACTGTTAACTTAAATAATTACAATTAGTTCAAATTAATAACCCTTGATGAGTATTTAGAACTTTTTGGTATTTATGAGTTTGTAGAAATGACACTTTTCAAGTCAGCTGAACAAATTTGATATTTTAAGCCACAGTAACGTAAGTAAAGTTCCACCAACTTAAAATCTTTCAGCCTAACGATTTTGTGTCTGACGTCATCAGGGCGATAGGGGCACTGGTGGCTCAGTGGTCGGTGTTTCGCCTCCCATGCGAAAGGCCCGGGTTCGATTCCCAACAACTGGATGAAGTGTCTGTCCCAAGCCCAGATAAAATGTGTCAGGAAGGGCATCTGGTGTAAAACCTGTGCCAAGCTTGTGTGCGGATCGGATCGTCTGCTGTGGCGACCCATTTCCGGGAGCAGCCGAAAGTCCGACAACAATTTATTTGATTTGCACCAACTAAACAAAATGATAATGGCTAATAAATAGTATGAGTTAGGCGACTCAATAATGCAAGTAAAGAACGATTAATATGAATGAGCACAACAACCTCAAAAACTGATAGTTCTGTTTACTTAAAATTGGAAACATCATTACTTAAAAAATTTGATGTAACTGATTACCACAAATTTTTGGATTTTTGCCACCTTATTCGGGTTTACAGTGTGTATGAATCACCTTAATGGATCACCTGATAAAGCTCTGGTGCCAGATACCACAGTACACCTTCAGAACACACCTTCCTCTGGAGTCCAGGCCTTGATGGGTTATAGCTGTTTTTGGTGGCAAAAGAGTGACATACTCTAGATTCGGCAGGAGTTTAAGTTGTTCTGTCCTGGATTAACTGTGTACCGGTAAGGTTGGATTTTCTCTCTCTGTATTATCACCTCAAGCCAATTGGTTCTAGATTCTTGATAGAGACACATCTGTAAGTGACTCTGAATCAAAGTGACTTACAGATGTTTCTCTATCAGGAATATACAGCAGGGCGTCTTCCAAATGCTGTAGAGGAAAATCATACAGTGCTGTAGTATAAAAAAACAAAATAAAACTGAATTACAAAAAAGAAAACTGTTCGAAGTGCAACCTAAGTTTAAAAACCGGACACACAATCTAGAGTAAAGGGAATAAAAGTTTGTATTTTGACTTCCAGAATTTTTTTTTTCTGGAGGTACACTTTCAAGATTTTATTACCCACAGTTTTGTTTTATTCCCTGTTTGATAAGACGTTGTGGCAGGAAGCTTTCCGTACTTTGCCTTCCCAGCAACACCCCTACACCCCCCCCCCCTACCCCACACACACTACAGTACAAGCCCACCTGTCCGCCCTGCATAACATTATTCTACTTTTGGTCTGTTTAAAAAAAAATTATATTGTATTTTATTGTGTAATATTCTTTTGATGATAGTTTGGTAAGTTTAACTTTTATTTATTTATATTATTATTATTATTATTGTTATTATTATTACTATACAGCTGGTCTCAACTGACTGGATTGAAGGAATGAGTAATTAATTTAAGTGAGTAAATCACTCCCTCTTGATTTTCAAGAACGACTGGGTTGCTCAGTGCGGATGAAAGGAAACGGAGAGAATAATTTGATGAACGAGTGAGACCGTCTGTTGCGGTGTTTCTCCGCGGGGTGGACAGATGCTGGGGTTCACTGCGCTGTAGGTAACGGTGCGTATCAGTTTCTCAGAGTGCCGTGTGCGCACGCGCGCATGTGTGTGTGTGTGTGTGTGTGTGTGTGTGTGTGTTCCCCTGACTCGTTTCTTCATCTTATCTGTCGCTCCCAGAGGTAGAAGCGCTCAGATATAACGGAGGCACATGACACATGTTGCTTTATTTTAGTCTCACAAAGCAGACCAGGAGAATATAAATGCCTTAACAGCTTTTGTGTTGGATTTGACTTTTTAAGCAAAAATGGAAGCTCAGTCAGTCAGCCACAACTTGCTGTGTCTACAGTTTGTGTATGCGTACATTATCAGCCTTTCAGCCCCAAATGTAGTATATACTGCCAGTCACAACATACCTGCTTCTTAATTTGTATTTTTTATTTTTTTTATTTTTTTGCTATTTTACACACTTATAGTATGTCGAAGACACTTTCACGTGGGATTCTGGGGAGGGAGGAAGTGTTAAATGTTTCAAATTCAGTATTTGTTCTGATGTTTTGCACAATCTCTGTGTTTTCTGGACCTGCTTTATGATAGTGTTTTACCTTAAAGGTCCCATATTTTACTATAGTTTTAACAGATTAACACAGCTGTCTGAAAGTGTGTCTGTTACTGCACCAGATAAAATACCTCTGGTATAATCCCCTTGTTCAGCCTCAGTGCTCAGCTTCACTTTATTTCCCTCCTTTTCAGAATTTGTTATTTTAGTGTCCATGTAATTGATCGTCTATGTAAACTGAGCTACGGTGTAAACTGAGCAACGAGCTGGGGGGAGGGGTCTCATCTTCTATGATGTCACATTAGAGGTAAAATCGACTTGACTTGTTTAAACATTACAAATATATAAAAGGAACAAAAGACAGCGAGTAGTTTTTGCTAATGTTTTGAATTAATGTCTAAAGTTATTAAAAAGTGAGTTTTGCATAATAAGTCTCTTCAAACTTAAAGTTCACCTAAACTCTAAATGAAAATGACTTGTTTGCAAGAAAAACAACAGTTTTTAGTAGTTGTTTTAAGATTTTACGATCTTAAAATGCATTTTGATTCAGAAACAAGGTTAGAATAAAATTTTTATATATTTATTACTTAATATTCAGTGAAATACAAATGAACTTTTACTTAAGTCTGTTTACGTTTTAGTTAAGGTCAAGTGAAGTGGATTTTACATCAGATTCATTAAAAAGTGTCCAAAGTGTTTCAAATTAAACCTTGTCATTGCATCAATTTTGTTGTGTACCTTTTAAAAAACAGGAGTTAATATGTCATAAAATGTATCAGCCAATCATGGTTCAGTATGCAAATGAAGGATTAACGGCTCAGGGTTTACCAGGTATAAGGGCTAATTTAATAATTATAATAAATGTTTTATTCAATTAAGTATTACTTTTTCAGTTTAATGGTATTTTCGTTGTGTAGTCCCTACATCAGGTGATTTATTTATTTCTAACTATATTTCTTTTCTAAACAAGTTAGAGAAGAAGGTGGTTTGAGGTGAGAGTGTGATCGCAGTGCCATGATGACACAGTGCCAAGCTGGTTTCTGTTATTAGTGTTTAAAATATTAGACTCAGCTTATGTTTATTTATTTATTTATTTATTTATTTATTTTCATGTGATTGCGTCCCTTTTATTTTATTTTATTTCAAAACAAGTAAAACGTCTCCCAGAAAAACTCACAATCCTCCAAGCTTCGGTTTTAACTCAGAAATTCAAAAACGACTGTAAATGACTGAAAAGCTTGAGTGTTAGGATTCAGAGGCGCAGGCCAAGTCTCCATCTCATGTCTCCTCCTCCTGGAGCGTCCCCCCTGTGTGTGATCCCCCTGCTCGAGGGGACAAATCTGGAGACTCCCTGCTGTTAAAGCTCGCTAATGCCAGTCCCTGATTCTTCGCCAGATGCTCCTCTCTTGGCACGGGATCTGAGGAAGCGTCTCGGCGCTAGGCCCGCGTGCGGAGAGGAGCGCCTTCGCTCTTCATCCGCCCGTCTCCTGTATGGCCGCTCGTCATCGTCCTCCTCCTCCTCGCCGTTGTTCTGACCTTTCCCACACCGAGGCCTCCAGCCTGCGCCGCCACTTGGGGATTTTTCACTGCAAAAATAAGACATCTGTTACTGAGGATTAGCCCGTTTTTCTCCGAGCTCGCTTGCGTGCACTGGGTTCAGGCAGCAGGGCAGCCTTCAGACCGCTCATGCACGATATTACAGCACCGACCGTGTGGCTGTGCCTTTCTACATCTCTTTTTAAAATTTTTTTTATTTTGTGTTAGTGCTCTCTCTTTTTCCCTCTGTCTATATCTCAGACTGACACCGTTTCATTTTACAAATATAAATAAATAATTTTATATTTGATATATTGATCAAATGATATATTAAATATATTTAATAAGAGTAACAGTCTATCTATCTTTCTGCCAATTTCATGGCCTGTTTTTTGTCTGTAGTTCTCATTTTCCATCTCTTTTTGTCCCTCATTCTGTCTGTCTCTTGCATTGTTTGTCTGTCTGTCACTCGTCACTCTTTCTGTAAATCTCTGCTTTTGACTTTTTGGCTATCTCTCAATCAAAAGTGGTGTCTCTTTTTTTGTCTGTCTGGTGGTCTCTTCTTCTGTCCCTGTCACTTTTTCTTTCTGTCAGCCTGTTTGTTTGTCTGTCTGTCTATTTGTCTATTTGTCTATCTGTTAGTATATCTGTCTCTGACCGTGCCTTTTTCTGTCCATCTGTCCGTAAATATCAGTCTATAAAGCTACTCATCTATCACCTTGCCAGAGTGTACAAATAAATGGATATCCCGAAGCAGTCCTACTTAACATCTTTGACTTTCCCCTCCCACAGTGGCGAGGTGAATGATGTAAGACGTGTGTGGTGGACATTCCATGAGGTCATCAGGTCTGGAAGAATGGATGTGGCCACTCAGAGGCTTAGCTGTGGTTCTGTGTGTGTGTGTGTCTGTGTGTGTGTCTGTGTGTGTGTGTGTGTGTGTGTGTGTGTGTGTGTGTGTGTGTGTGTGTGTGTGTGTGTGTGTGTGTGTGTGTGTGTGTGTGTGTGTGTGTGTTAATGTGCTGATGTCACCCAACCCTGCCGAGCGTCTGTGTGCATCTGCGTGAAGCTTCTCAGGCTCTCCCTGTGGACCGGCCCCTCCGCCACCAGGGAGCTTTTCTCCCGTAATCATCAGTAAATTACCTGAACATGGTGTAGGGTTACACATCGATCTATGCAGCTAAACAAAAGCTCTGCCGCACTGCCCGTAAAACACAGCCAACCTTCACTCCCTGTGCTAATGAGAGAGAGAGAGACAAGAGAGTACAGTGGGAAACACGGTCTTAGGGGATACAATGCACAATCTGACAGACACACAGAGAGAGAGAGAGAGAGAGAGAGAGAGAGAGACGGAAATTTATTGAGTAGAGAGACAAATAAAGAGAAAGAGACACAGACAGATAGGTAGATGACAGACAGACTGACAGTGAGGAAAGTAAACATGGATAGAATGATCGATGAAAGGCCATCCAGGCAGTTACATAGATGTAGAGATGGAGAATAATAAGGAAAGACAGATGCACATAGGCAGGCACATAGATGGATGCATAGATAGCTGGGTAGAGTAGATTGGTAAACAGACAGATATATAGTTGGACATAGAGACTGTAATGTAAGTCTTTGAAAAGACAGGGAAGATAGCCAAGTAGACAGATAGATAGATAGATAGATAGATAGATAGATAGATAGATAGATAGATAGATAGATAGATATTGTGGGTAGGTAGGTAGGTTGAATGGATGATGTGTAGATAGATATATAAATGGATGTGGGTATATAAATAGACAGAGACCGACAGACCGACAGATAGATAGATAGAATCTTTAGATGGACAGATGCACTAGATTGATAAGTAGATATAAGAAATGGATAGTGGATAGATAAGCGGTTGAATGATATAGCCAAATGAAGACCATCTTCTGTATTTCAAAGAAAAGGTCCTTAAACAAAATATTAGTTAAGGGGTGTGCATACGTAAGCACCACTTCTATTGTAACTTTTCCTGCAGTTTTAATGGGGGTGTGAAGACTTATTATATAGACACATAGACAGACAGACACACAGATACACAGACAGACAGACACACAGATACACAGACAGACAGACAGACACGCAGATTGACAGACACATAGACAGACAGACACATAGACAGACAGACAGACAGACAGACAGACACATAGATAGACACACAGACAGACAGACAAACAGAGAGGCACATAGACAGACAGACACACAGATATACAGACAGACAGACACAGAGAGACAGACAGACAGGCACGTAGACAGACAGACACACAGAGAGGCACATAGACAGACAGACACACAGGCACATAGAAAAACAGACACACAGATAGACAGACACACAGACATACACAGACAGACACACAGACAGACAGGCATGCTTGACATGATGTATGTAATGTGACTTATGGAGAGTAAGACAGTGTAGTAAGTTTATTTTGTCGTGTGGATCTTCGGCGCTACGTGGCAGATCGTGTCTGACAGCTCCCTCTGAGCGTACTGTACGCTTTGAACCAGTAGCGTTTGTGCCTGCAAAAGGTCAGTCTCTGTGTAACTATACACGTGAGTGCGCTGTTAATCGCTGTGGCCTTTGGCGCCATGAAAACAGTCAGAAACCCGAGTGCAGGTTCATCACCGGGATCTGATTCCTCAGAGACGTAGCGCGACGTTTGCACTAACTCAGGATTATGTACCATAGTAACACCAGGCAGCACACGGGGCAGGCTTTACAGCCCATCTTCACACACTCCGGTTTGTTTCACCCACACATGCATACACACAAACACATGAGATGATCATAACATCGGTATCATTGTAGAATACGTTCAGACCGGGCATTTGTGGCATGGGTAGGTGTAAATATAATAATTTAAAATATTTTTTTTTTACCACTCTATAGAGTTATTCGATTTGTAAATGAGTAATGACACTACATGTGTAATAGACGTCCTGAAATTCCCAATTTGCAGATATATGACTATAGATGCTGTTGATGTTCAACTCGTATATAAATACATTTATTGGCCACTTCATGAAGGTACACCTTGCTAGTGCTGGGTTGAACTTTCTTTTGATTCAGGACCTTAATTCTTTATGACATGCAGTAGATTCAACAATGTTCTGAAAACATTCCTTACAGACATTGGTTCATATCGACATAACATCATGCAGTAGTTGCAGATTTGTTGGTTGAACTTCTATGATGTGAATCTTCCGTTCCACCACAACCCTAAGGTGCTCTATTGGATTGAGATCTGGTGACTCTCAAGGTCGTTTGAGGACAGTGAACTCATTGTCATGTTCAAGAAACCAGTTTGAGATGATTTTGGTGGAGATGGTTTTGTGACATGGCGTGTTATCCTGTGCTCATAAAGGGATAGGTGCGGTCAACAAAAATACTCAGTAGGCACTAAGGGGCCCAAAGTGTGCCAAGAAAATCTCCTGACACCACCTCCCCGACACCACCACCATCAGCTGTTGACAAATGGAATCATTGATACAAGGCAGAATGGATCCAGGGTTTCCTGTTGTTTAGACCAAATTCTGACCTTACCATCCGAATGTCACAGCAGAAATTGAGACACATCAGAACAGGAAATGTTTTACAATTGTCTATTGTCCAGTTTTGGTGAGCTCAAGCAAATTGCAGTCTCAGTTTCCTGTTCTTAGCTGACAGGAGTGGCACCAGGTGTGGTCTTCTGCTGCTGTAGCCCATCTGCTTCAAGGTTCAGAGATGCCTTTCAGCATATGTACAGTAGATGTTATTTAAATTACTGTTGCCTTTTCATCAGCTTGAACCAGTCTGCCCATTCTCCTCTGACCTCTGGCATCAACAAGGCATTTTTACCCCGAGAACTGCCGCTCACTGGATATTTTCTCTTTTTCAGACTGTTCTCTTTAAACTCTAGAGATGGTTGTGTGTGAAAATCCAGTAGATCGTCAGTTTAGGAAATACTCAGACCAGCACATCCACTACCAACTACCGTGCCATGTTCAAAGTCACATAAATCACCTTCATTCCCCATTCTGATGCTCGGTTTGAACTTCAGCAGATCGTCTTGATCTTGACATTTGTACATGCTTATAGGCATTGACTTGCTGCTGATTGGCTGACTAGATATATCGCTAAGGAGCTCTCAAACAGGTGTACCTAATGTATATATAATTGCCAGCTCAATCATACAGTTACCACATATTTCTTATTAACATTATGAATATATAATGATCAAAAAATAAAAAAAAATAATACATATCCAGGGAATGATCATTTAATTTTTTTTTTCTTTTCATTTTATTTTAATTAGGACCCAAGCACTATGACATCATAGTTGTGAGTGAAACCTGGTACACATTTAGATCTCACTGAGGTGAACAACTTTCAATGTCATGGGCTCTACTCAACAGGAAGTCAGTTATTTTGGGTTGTTTGCAAAATGAACCCAAAGGATTTTGATATACTCCTCCAAGGGGATTTATACAATCCTTGCAAAACCAGGACAATATGATCTCAACACATTGAGGACGCAAAATTGTGAAGAGCTTTTTGATGTCTCAAACGGTGCAGCAGTGGTGAGCACATATGAGCGCAGGTGCTTGGGCCCAATCATCGCTGCTTTTCAACTATATTTCAGCTTTTGTTAAAAATTTTTTTACTCTGTTTTAAAGATAGGTGTAGTCCATCAAGTCTTTATACACTTGCTTCAAACAACATGGCCGACTACACATTCTCAGTTTTAGGACAAAATTGTATCCAAATTGTAGAGCAGCTTTGTGTTTACATTGTCCAGCCTTGTGCCACATATTTAGGTAGATGGAACCACAAACATAGTATAGTAAGTTTTTACGCTGAGCTAAATAATGTAGTTTTTAATAATCTTTATTGATGACAAGACATCAGTCAGTGTCCTGAACCACATCAACATGTTTGTGTGACATCACTGAAGAACTAAAGGCAGATATGAACATTCTGTTACTTGATAACAATGATTGATTAAATGATAACAATACAAATCTACACACAGTGATACTTGGACATACAAATTATAAATAAAATTTTGCATATAAAAGCAACCAAAACATTTAGAAAAAGACATGTAAATGAAGTATAATATGAAATAAATAAAAAGTGGCTCCCTTTTCTTTGTACTGCCATCCTTGCTAACCTTCTTGGGACCAATGGTGCTACAGTATGTCTTCACAAAATTTTGCACAAAATACAAAAAAAAAAAGGAAAAAAACCCTTGACTTTCCATGAAGGACGTGCAATCGTAAGTACGCATGACCAAAAATGTCAAAAATGTATGTCAAATTTCTTGCAAAACCTTCGTTCTTGAAGTGAAAAATCACAAGTCAGGGCATTCGTGTGCCGAGGTACCACTGTAATAAGAGAAACAACAGAAACCAAACATGCTTTGATAATTGATTGTATTATTTTTTTTTTGCCCTCTATTTCATTAAACACTTAATTTGAAACACATCTCATTACTTTTCAGAAGTGAAGATGCCAAGCCATTAACGGTCCTTGGAATGCAATATAATCTATTCTATATAGAAAAATGTTAAGTGCTACATCTCTGTTTGAACCGTGACCCCGTGCGACACCGGAGACGATGCGATGTCAGGAGGGAGGAGGATGATAAGAGGGCAGTAGCTTGTTAGTAGGCTGATGGGTAGAAACCTTCGGAGGGGATTAAGTAGGAGTGTACTGTATGGGTGGGAGCTTGTGTGTGTGTGTGTGTGTGTGTGTGTGTGTGTGTGTGTGTGTGTGTGTTAGTTTGAGATTCCATTGATTTTATACACTCCAGGAGGAAAGACCTTCCTGCTAATGATGAGTTACTAATATATGCTCAGAGAAGGAGAGAGAGAGAGAGAGAGAGAGACACACACACACACAGAAAAAAATAATATGAGTGATCTTTGTCTTGACAAAAAGACCGGACACAAAAATGTTTGCAACAGAGTGAGAGCATGTGTATGTGAGCGTGTAAGAATCCGCATTGTTTGTGTGAGTGTGTATGCGTGCATGTGTACAAGCCCAAAGGGTGTCTTTATTCATGACTTCCCCGCGAATCCTGGCAGAGGTTCAAGCGCGGCGAACAACAGCGGCAGTCGTGACCTTTCCACTCCGAGTGGGGTGAACTTGCACCGTGTCTGAGCACAAAAGCTCCATTCAGCAGGAAGGATGATCATTATGAAGCTCTGAGCTCTTACACACACACGTACACACTTACACACTCGCTCACACACACGCACTCACACAGACACTGACAGATGTGAGCTCCCCTACACGGGAGAAGCACAGAGCTTTTAAATCAATACCCATGGGGATCACATTTACGCTACCACTCATTCATTCCTTCTTTCTCTTTCTCTCTCTCTCTCTCTCTCTCTCTCTCTCTCGCTCGCTCTGCCTCAGTAGCTTTCCATCTGTAAATTTCCCACTCAGTGCTATTTATCAGTAAACACTTCTCTTAAGAAGAAGAAGAAGAAGAAAAAGAAGCAGGGAATCATGAAATGATGAAGAAGAAAAGATGAAAGATGAAGATGCTAAAGGAAGAGAGGAGGAGCAGGAAAGCTAACAGTAATGACTAGAATCAAAGAGTATGAAAAACATGAAGAAGAAGGTGTGGAACGTGAGGATGAAAAGGATAAAGAAAAGACAAGGTGCTTTTTTTTTTTTTTTTTGCAACTTGAAATAACTTTATGGTTTTCATGTGCAGAGTTCTGAGAAGTTGTAGCTGCAGCTCTGGATTCGTTGAGCCAAAGGGAAGCTGGTGGTCGAGCCACTATCCCTCAAGTTAACTGGACTTCCCTGGAGTTTCAATTAACCTCAGCTGAAAGTATACACCGTCAGATTGAACAACTCTCTGTATGGGCAGGCTCCAGACTACTGTATGAACGATATCTTTTTGTCCATCTTCAAAGGTCCCATATTTTACTATTTTTTTTCAATAAGTACACACAGGCTCTAGTGCGCCCCCTGGAGTGTGTGGTAATGCTGCAGCTGAAATTAGACATTTTTTAACCCTAAAACAGCCTTTACTTCACTCCTCCTCCAAATGCACCGTTTCAGTGTCTATGTAAATGAGCTCCTGCTAAGTCACGTGTTTCCACAATGCAGCAAAGCTGAGCAACAAGCTGGGGGAGCGGATCCTCTTTTATGAGGTCACATCAGGTGAACATATGATAAACTGGTTTGTTTAATACAAAAATGGAGAAAAAAAAGGACAACAAGCAGGGAATGTTTATTTCTCATGATCGTTGATGGTATACACTCTCTCACTCACACACACACATACATACACTAGACTCGTCTCAATGTTTAAAAATGACTTAAAATTGAATTTTGCATAATATAGAACATTTTAAGTACATACTTTTCTTATTTAACTTATTAGTTTGTCAAATGTTTCTCTTTATGTGTTTTCATTTGTGTGTATATATCCGTTTCTATGGCTACAAAACACATAAACACTTTTTAAATATAGTACTGTGCAAAAATTTTGAGGCTCCCTCATTTATTTATGTTTAATTATGTTAATTAAATTAAATAATTGGGAACAAATGTTTCAATGTGATAGGCTGCAAAGTGCCTGAAGATCCAATAAAAAAAAAAAAATTGGTTGTTTATGTAACAACCTCAGCGGCGACCTCATTTCCCCTCTCGTCTGTTTTAGCCACTCAGCATTCAGCATCACCAGTATACACTAATCACCGGCCTGATCATCTGTCATCATCTGCACCTGTTTCTCACTGGTTTATGCCTTAAGTTAGATGTTTTTTTATGCTTAAATGGTTCATAGATCACTTTGTGGCTTAACAAACAAAACAATTCCTCTGAAATTGCTCAGGTACAGGGACTGGAATGAAAACGAGAGGCAAAAACCTGCTAGAAATGATATTTAAAAACCGTCCTTAAGAAAGCCTGAAGAATTATTCCTCAAGACTACATTAAAATATTAGAAGGATTTTTGCACAGTACTGTACACTGAAACATTATACAAAACACAACAACAACAACAATAATAATAATAATAATAATAATAATAATAATCATAATAATAATAATAATAATAATAATAATAATAATAATAATAATAATAATCATAATAATAATAATAATAATAATCATAATCATAATCATAATAATAATAATAATAATAATAATAATAACCACACTAATAATAATAGAATGGGGAGAACATGTAACCTCCAGGCACACAGGCCCGAGGTTGGAATCGAACCTGGACTCTGGAGTTGCAAGGCGACGACGCCTCAGTGTCGCCTTATTCAACTTCTTCTTCTTAAATTTCCAAAAAAAAAAAAAAAACACTGTTGTGCTACTTGTTGTTAGTAAATCCTGGCATGAATAAGGAAACATTGGTTATACAGTATATTGTGTTTTTTTCTTTTACCAAACACTACTATGCATTCATTTGCATTTGCTGCTAAACTCAATCTGAACTAATGTTTCTTTTTATTTCAACGAAAACAGCAATTATGAGGTTGTTAGTTAATGTAGCTGTGTGTTACATTAAGACAACATGTATAGTGACCTGCTTTTATTGCTAGCATCATTATTGTTAGTGTAACTTTTTTAACAGTTTTTTTTTTGTTTTGTTTTTATAATATTACAATTGGCCATTTGAACACAGTCAGGCTAAATGCTGGGTTGTCTGTCTTTCTCTGTCTCTCTCTCTCATCTTGTTGCAGGTTTTAAGCATCGTCCCAAGTCACTGAAGGTCTTCATAAATCCGATAAGCCACAAGAAAGAGGCGTACCAAATCTACCGGGACCGGGTAGCGCCACTGTTTAAACTCGCTGATATACAAACTGATGTCACAGGTATGACACACACACACACACACACACACACACGGTTTGATTAGTTATTCTTATATTAAATCACAACGAGCATAAGGAAATATTGTCAAAATATTTTTTTGTGACGACTCGGTGATTGTGAGAACATTTGACATCATATGGTGAGGACCCTATTTTTCACACACACACTTGATAAAAAATGTAAATATGTTAATAGTTGCCGGTAAAGGAAAAGCACACGAGTTTGATTCATTCTGTGTTGCTTTTGACCAGAAGTTTTATGGGCCCTTAACCGGGAATCAACCCTTCACCTTTTATAGCTGGGCTTGGGACCGTAAATCCCATTCCAGAGTTACTGTAAGCCTGAAGTTAAATGGGAATAAAACCAATATCATGACAACGGATGAATCTAGAGCCAGCGTTAACGTTGATGGAGTCCAGCTTGAACAGGACTTCAAGTTCAAGCAGGATCGGACAAGCATCCACGGCGTTCACCTTACTCAAGCAAATCCTGTGAAAGAAGGCCAACGCCTGATCCTTAAATATCGACGGATAACTTGTCACCAATTTGCAGAAGAGGCGCATCTGTCTGTGGAACTGTACGCACAATCATTCAACAACACCCCTTGCACATTACAGGAACTTGGCTGAGAGTTATTGCGCCATCCCCCAGAGAGTGCTGACCTCTCTTCAGGTCACCCAGCGTTTCAGACGTGATTCAGGCAGTCCAATCACGGCACCGATGTGCTGAGTAAACTTCCTACCTTGATCCACTGGATAAAGTGCAGTAGTGTAGCAGCGGACTATATAGAGACATAAAGTGAGTTTTTAACCCTCATAACTGTGTTCTGTTATTCTGCACAAAACAAAACGTCCCGGTTTGACTTGAACGCCCCTTTGTATGTTACAAACCAGAAGGTTCTGGAGGTGTTCAACACATTTCATAATTAAATAACTATTTTAGTGTTAGATATAAATCATGCAAGTACACATCTACAGTATATCATGAAGTAACAACGTAGGGTCAGTTATGATGACATGGTTGTGTCTATTTGTACAGTTTAACTGAATAGAATAAAAATACCAAATTTTTGATCGATACGTAACTTTCTAGCTCTCCATCATCAAAATAGGCTTCTGTCATGTTATTGTTGCTATGGTTACATCTTGGGGGCATTCTCTCGCTCTGTTCATGTCACTTTAAATTAAAACACACAGGTTACACACACACACACACACACACACACACACACACACACACACACACACACACACACACACACACACTGTAGCATGTAAATGATTATAGCCACATTACTCATTTTTATCTTGGTGTAATGGCAAACATAAAAGTAGAGAGTGAAGCCTAAATATAGGCCTAGCTTACATGATTACTTCTGATTGTCACGGTTACATTACATTAGGAACATTTTCGTAAAAATATTATTACATTTTGGAGTCTAATTGCAGACTCCCAGCCAATCAAAAACAGTATTGTTTGTAATGTTTATAAACCCTATTTAAACGTTAAACAGGGTTTATTAAGGCGACTGAGTGAATGGCAGCAAGTTTCGGTCCAGCACATATGGGCCTCTGCGTCCTGTGGTTGCAGGATGACATCATGGTGTTTAGGGGATTGTGCCTCCTTAGGGCATTACTGGTGACTGAGGTACACTAATGTCTGCCCTCAGGCCAATGCTCTACCACATTGTTCACCCTTCAGTGTATACACACACACACACACACACACACACACACACACACACACACACACACACACACACACACACAATGTAATGTCTCAGGGCAAATCAATATGTTAGGCATAAGAATGCCACGGCTTAGAGGCGATTCCTAAACCGAACAGTGGTAAACAAATGAATAAATAAATAAATAAATAAATAATTGCCACATAATTCAAATATGAAACCGGTGATATTAGAAGAAGGGTACTTTGGAGAAAATGACAGCCGAGGAAGTGAATTTCCTGAAAAGACATTAAGACCTGCATTAGAGACAGGAAGGTGATTGACATTACACTGTAACCTTTTCCTAGGTACATGAAAAACAAAATACCCCCCTTTATCAATGTTCAAGCATTCTGGTATTTCACTTTTTTTTTTTAGTCATTTCCCATCCATTGTCTAAATGCTAATGGCTAAGCAAGCGGTCTTCAGCTCTTCAAAAGATGCAGCAGAGACATACCTCCATGTCAGATGCGTTGCATTAAACAGTTTAAAGTCGCTATCATGAATTAACAATCATATCCACACAATAGAAGCTAAGTCGGTATCTTGATTCTGTACTCAGATGAAACTGACTTAAAAAGTCACAGCAATTCATTGGTTCATTCTTGAAAATCACTAGCCTGAAGATTTATGGGACAATAATGCTACAGTCAGTAACGTTAGCATCGAGGTGGGGATGAATTGAACGAAATTACTTACAAAACAAGCATCAAAGTACATAAGTTTCATAAGTACAAGTTTGGCCTTTATTTGTCTCATTATATACATTACTGCATAGTGAAATTGTTCTTCACATATTCCAGCTTTTGTTAATAGTCTGGGGTTACAGGCTGAAGAATGCACAGAATAAACAGTTTCAATGTGCAGTAATGGCATAGGGTCAGGCATTGTACAGCACCCCTGAAAATAACAGTACCTACGGGTTCAGGATGGGAGGTTGAGTCACGGACACTCGGAATACTGTAGGTCGACTTAAGCTTAGGATTGAAGCAATTACAGCTTGGTCTTCATAAAGAAAGCAGTCTAGAGAGAAATGACTGGTGTAATTGTGGAAAAATAGCCATGAATAAACAATAACCACTCTTTTTTCATGCGAGAGTTTTGGAATAAGAATTGATTTTGGTGTGCCTGTTATAGGCAAAAAAAAAAAAGCTTTAAACCAGAAGAGAATATGAATAACATATAACCTAAGCTCTCAATTTGGCCTAGATCAATTTATTCAATACATATTTATTAAAGTGTTATTATTAAATTATTAATTAGTAGTTTATTAAAAACATTCAGTTGATAATAAAACTTGTACCTTGTAGCTTGTCATAGTTGAGCCATCTCCGAGGGTTGAATGATGATGACCTTTTTTTTTTTTTTTTTAATCGCACCTTGTGCATGCCTTAGCTATCTCGATAGTTTATTGTATGTGTTGATTAGAAAATTAACAATTGACTTAAACAAATTAACTAGCGGGAACCAACATAGCTTTTTAAAGCTTACCAAAATATACTGAGCCTCGAGTTGAAGGAGGGTCTTTAGTAAATTACCAAATTTTGCATTTTTTTTTTTGTCAACAAGAACATCATCAACAGATAATCTAAAGAATGACCTTTATATAATAAATATACATAAAAATTAAAAGAAGAAAAAATGGTGAGGGTAAGTTATTCTCACATTGTTTTCACACACTGGAGTCATATGTTACTGTCCAACAGAATGAAATTAGACAAACTAATTCAATCAAACTTACCATTAAGGTAACTGAATAGAGACAAAACAAATGTAAGATAACCTAATCCTAGGGAGCTCAGCTACATCAAACTGAATCAAATAACTGTTCTTAATGTAACTTAAGTAAACTTAAGTTTACAAATTACACCTAACCTAAATTAATCTAAACAATCTTAACCCAAGCCATTTCAAACCGAAGTGAACAGAACTGAAACTAACCTAACCTAAGGCAAGTCATCTTTTTCAAATCTAATCTAACCTAATCCGAACCAATACAACTTCATCTAGCGTTATTGATCTAATCCAGGACAATCCTATTTAAACTGAAAAGAACTGAGTAGAACCTAACCAGACTGAACATAAGTGAACTAAGAAAAACGGAAACAACCTAATTTAAACTAAAAAAGTGAACTTAACCTAACCTATACATACCCATGCCAGTGCAAACAACCATCATCTTTGTAAGCTTTTCATAATTTTCATCAAACTAAAACAACTTAAGTTAAAAAGTGTGAAATCTGAATGTGTTAAGTAGATTGTGTGATATGTGATTGTGTGTGTTCATGTCTGTCTGCATGGAATTGAGTTCTTGTATATGTGTATATTAATATACCTTTTGATAAATGTCAACTTTGTGTGTATGTATGTAAGTGTGTGTGTGTGTGTGTGTGTGTGTGTGTGTGTGTGTGTGTGTGTGTGTGTGTGTGTGAGCGCGTTGGGGAGTGTCATGGGGCTAAGTGGGGGGGTTTGGGTGTTGTGGGTTCACACACTCATAATCATGAAGCATTGTGTGTTCTCGGGCAGTAACCTGACCCAGGGGGTGGAGCTAAACCCATCTGTTCAAATCTAGTGCGGGACTGCCCACTCTTCCCATTCACCACATCCAGTCTCATACACACTCATCCACACAGAGTTAATCATAAGAACAAGATCACACACACACACACAAATCAGTCATACACAGAAGCACTCTCAATCCTCCTTCTGTATACACATACACACACACACACACACACACACACACACACACACACACACACACACACACACACACACACACACACACACACACACACAAATGGGCAGATACACCCACACACTCTCGGTTGGACTGCGTTCCTCCTCTGTAGGACTCGGGAATGAGCCGCGTTGCATTGTGTGATTGATCTGTCATTCTTGTCAGCCCAGACTCACATTATGTTCACATTATCTTCTCCATATGAACATTTTATATAAACTAAACAAAACATAACATGCTGAGGGAGAAGTTTATTGCATGTAGATAAACTTTTCAAGCATGCAAAAAAAAAACAAAAAAAATAAAGATAAAAATGAAGAAAGAAATTTGTTGAAAAAAAAAAAACCCTCATCGAACCTAATCCTAATTAGATTGTCATAATTGTTTGATCTAACAAGTGATTATACAGATTAACCTACACTCTTATAAATATTGATTTATTAATCTGATATTATTGAAAAGATGAGAAAAGGATTTTTGTAATAGGAAAGCACTTAAGTGTACCTTTCCTTTTAAGGTGAGCTCGTTCTTCACCATGTCCCCAAAGGATAAACGTTTTAATTGCTGTTACCACCTGAATTTTAGCCTCAGTTTCCTGTTCTAAGGTGACAGGAGTCTTCATCTGCTGTTGCCCATCTGCTTCACGGATTGACATGTTGTGCATTCAGAGATGCTCTTCGGCATACCTCGGTTGTAACGAGATGTGATTTGAGTTACTGTTGCCTTCCTATCAGCTTGAACCAGTCTGACCTCTGGCATCAACAAGACCTTTTTTCAGACCGTTCTCTGTAAAAAAAAAAAAAAAACAGAGTTGGCTGTGTGTGAAAATCCCAGCAGATCATCAGTTTCGAGAAATACCCCCGTCTGGCACCAACAATCATGCCCGTTCAAAATCACTTAAATCCCCTTTCTTACCCATTCTGATCTTCGGTTTGAACTTCAGCTAATTGTCCTGACCATGTCTACACACGTAAAAGCACCGAGTCGCTGCCATGTGATTGGCTGATTTAGAGATCTGTGTTAACGAGCTCTCGAACAGGTGTACCTAATGAAGTGGCCGTGAGTGTATCGTTAATGGGTTCATTAGCAATTAACAATCGACTTAAACAAATTAGCTAGCTAGCCAAGTGTGAAACAACGTAGCCGTTGACAGCTTACCCGAAATACACCTTTAATGGGCTGTTAGGATTCACCATTTTCACCATGCGTTTTAACTAAACTGTTCAAAGTGGAAAACGTCATGTAGTTATTTGTTACTGAAAAAATGATAGTTAATGTAAGGAAAATGTACATGGTAAACCCAATGTACAGTAAATACCATGCAACAAATTTATAACTTTTAAGTTCAAGGAATAATAATAAAAAAAAAATCACATCTCCATTTTTAGACTTCTTTAATTAATAAAGCGGCTTAAATGCATACTAATGCACTTACTGTATGATTCATACTTTATGGTGCTTTGACAGCCCTGCTTTTTCACAACACTAGCTTGTCTACGAACAGGTGACAAATTTGGGTCAAATCAAGCTGGTTTAATTCTATAAAGAAACAGTGCTCTACTGCTTCTTCTCAGGATGACTCTGCAACCGTGCACAGTTTACAAGAGCTTACAGATGGGTTTGATTAAAATGAGGAGGAAAGTGATGTGAATGTCTACAGTATGGTGTTTACACACAACAAGATTCAATTCAGTTAAATTCAGTTTTATTTGTATAGCGCTTTTAATAATTGTGATTGTCGCAAAGCAGCTTTACACAGTCAAAAGAATTATGGATGTTTGTATGCAATGCGACAATCAAAATGATGAGATTAAGGATGATAAGATAACAGTACTGTATGTGCGGAAGATTTACAGTACCAGGTGCATTGAAGCTTGCATAGGCTAAACTCCTTAATAACACACTATTTGTTTTTTTTTTAAAGGTTCTTTATATTTAGGTTAAACCTTAAATAAGGTTCTTATAGGTTGAATAATGTTAAATAAGTTGTTGTTATTATTATTATTATTATTATTATTATTATTATTGTTTTATACAAATTTCTTTATTAAATCATATCCAAATTTATTTATACAGAATGTTTTTGTGCCATTATCACAATCACAATCACATGACGTATTGATACTTTGTGACTTTTACTCATCTGATTATTTGCATGACTAATTCTTTTACTAAGGTATAATTACAGATGCAGACTTTCATATCAACTGTTCAACACTGTGCTACAAGGTCAACACCGTCATGTATACTGCAAATCATTATGAGAATGTTTAGTCCTCGGAAACAGCTAAATCTCTCTCTCTCTCTCTCTCTCTCTCTCTCCTCTCACTCACTCAGTCACTCACATACACAAACAGCAGGCAGTCTCTCCTACAGAGCAGTCTGGGCTCTAATGGATATGGCCGTGTGATCGCAGAAGTCATTGGAGCAGTAATTCGGCTCGGTGATGGTTTGGCTCCGGGGGGGGCAGCACGACTGTAGCACGATCTCCCACCATTAAAAGACACTTTAGCATAATCGAAATTAAAGATCTCATTCTGCAGGGCATTGCTTTGCGCAATTGCGATGGAATTAGCCTCGAACATTATTGAGAGAAATGTGCAGGAGGAGGTCTGAGATGGTGGCAGCTCATACTTCTGTTTAACGTTTGAATCTTTTATTTCTTGGAAAGCCACGCTCTCTACGCTCTCTACGCTCTCTACTTCAGGTTTTTTGTGAAGCTCGGAATTGTTGTCGAAGTACTTCAAAGATGGGGTGCAGAGTTTTCCACCTTTTTTATTTATTTATTTATTTTCATTTGGTTCTAATATCAAGATGTCAATCAAAATGGTTAATTAGGGTTGCGGGAGAATGAGCGATGAGCCTCGGTGTAGGTCATCATTCATGAAGTCAGTCTACATGAGCTGCAGTTCTGTTTGACCAAGTCCAGCAGGAGACAGACAAACGCTTTAGGGGTCATTTGTCCTCTGGTTTGATTTTCTGTTACTCCCCCTGTAGGTCACATTGGAAAACTGCACTTTCATTTAACACCCACTGAGCAGCCTGGCTCTTTAGTGTTTAGGGGCAGGAAGAGAAAAAATAATATAGCAATTAGAAGGATGTCTACAGTAGGATAAAACTTTATAACATATACAATAAAGATGGGGTATTTAGAATACAAAAATAATTTTTTGTATTATTTAATTTGTGAAATATATATATTGCTTTGCTCTGTTTTTCATAAAAGACATCATCATGTAGCTCCAGAATTCTTCCTTTTATTTCACACGGTCATGGAAGTCTTTGAAGGGCCTTCAGGAATTTTCGTGACTCCTCAGGTGGTTTTATTATGTTTAACGAGGTAGACGGACTGAATCAACTTTTTATATATATAGCATGAAGTGCTGGTGGTCCATTTGGATTTAAAACCTTTTCAAGGCCCCAGTCGATACGCCTGCCAGAGGGCCAGGTTAATTACCTTAATGGCCCTAAATTTAAGTGCTAATTACATTTATATTTATAACACTAAATATGTAATACTGTAAAAGGGATTTCATTGTTATTGTTCATTCAAAAAAATGTAAGATTAAGAACAATTTTTTCACACCAGTGCTTCCAGTCAGTTTGTGATGATTTTAAACAAACAAACAAACAAACAAAAAAAAATGCTTATGGTCCTATGCTCATTGATGTGTAATAAGATCGGTATGTAGATATCCTACATATAAATTGTTACAACATTGGATTTAGAATAATATAAAATGCTAAATCTTATTTAGATTTGTGGAGTGTAGCTGTGCGGATTTATGATCATTCAGCTATAACAGCATTACTGAGGTCAGACACTGACGCTAGGTGAGGATTTCTGGGGTGCAGCCGGTGTTCCAGTTCATACCAAAGATGTTGAGCGGGGTTGAGGTCTGAGCTCCATGCAGGAAACTTGGGTTCTTTTACTCAAACTTAACACCTTATGTATTCATGGAGGTCGTTTTGTGCAAGGAACATTCTCATATCGGAACAGGTTCGAGCCTTTTAGTTCCAGTGAAAGGGAATTGTATTACTACAGTATGTCTATAATTCGATAGTGGTAACAGTGTAGATAAGAACCACATGGGTGTGATGGTCAGGTGTCCACATACTTTTGGATATAGTATTATTAAGTTAAACATGGTACATTAAAACCAAATAAATAATGAAGTTAACAAGTGGAATGAATTGTTTGTATGCTTGTATTGTTATACCGTAGCTAGAGTAAATATTTTCTTTGTTCTGCATTATCCCTGAGCCACAAACCGTGAAAGTGTAATAACGTCATTATCATTTTTTAATATTATGTGAATTTGACATAGTAACTCATTATTGTGGTTACTATACATTACTAAGTCATTACTTTAACTCAGTTTCTCATTATTAAGAATTAAGTTGTTACGACTTACTAACTCACTATTTCGATTTACACTGATCAGCTACAACAATAAAAGATGAACTGAATAAGATCAACCAGGTTTTGGATTCCCCTTGTGCCACCAGGGCAGCTCTGGCTCCAGTGCTGTGATGTCTGGCACCAGGACATTGGTAATGGCAATGATGGAAACTTCAAAGCTCTTATGCAGGTTGCTTTGGTTAAGGGCGTCTGTGAAATGCTATAAATGTAAATGTACTTTTATATCACTGATAATCAATATGTGTTAATGTTATGTGGTGGTTATGTTATGGCTGATCCATGTTGTTTGCCTGCTGCTTTTCCTTATTTACTAACTAATTTGAAACTTCTTGTTGCAAACTACTTATTTATTGTTATGACCTACGAAGTTAGTAAGTTAAGTTCAAATATGAAGTGAGTAACTGTAAAAAAAAAAAAAGTAACTCTAAATAACTCTAAATGTTTTAATTCAATATATGTTTTAGTTTTTGTTAATTGACAATTATATTTTTAGTTTAATTCTATTTTTATAGTGCAATTTCAGTTTTATTGTAGTGATAATCTTTCTATTCTAACTTTACATTTTAGGTATACTGTACATGACAAATAAAAATCTGAATTAAAAATTTTAATACATTTAAATGCATTTGAAATTAAATATTTATATACATACATATATATATATATATTTGTATAGCGCTTTTAACAATTTAATAACATTGTCGCAAAGCAGCTTCACAGAATCAAAAGGAAATTATGAAAATGTGTATGAATCAAAACGATCAGATTGTCCTATTTCTATGCTTAAGTAATTAGTTATAATATAAAAACAAGTTACTTAGTAATAATGATAAGTTAGTAAATCATAACAACTAAGTTTAAGTACATGTTAATAATAATGAGTTGGTAAATCACAATAATGAGCTAGAAAGTCAATATAACAAAGTTTCTATAATAAAATTGTTTTTAACTTAAAAAAGAGAGGCTAAATATAAATGATTAGAGCGATGAGTTGGATGATGCGGTTGAGGCTCTGGTTTGCTGATCAGAGGGTGGGAGGTTTGAGTTTGCCACGGCTGGGTTGCAACTGTTGGGTTGTTGGGCAAGACCGTTAACTTGTGCCACATACAACCCAGCCATTACAGCCAGTGCCAGTCCCAAGCCTGGTTAGAAAATGTAAGCCTTGTGACAGGAAGCGCATCTGGTGTTAAACCTGTGCCAGGTCTTGCAAATGATCTGATCCTGTGACCCCAAGGATATAAGGAACAAAATGCAAGGGGAAAAAAAGTCCAAATTTAAAATGGAAATCATGAGATACAGATTCAGAGTGATGACTCAGGACAAAAAAAAAAATAATTCACCTCTTGTTCAGGGCATTCATGTTTCTGATTAGATCACAGGCAAACTGTCAAATTAGATCTTCAAGACATATATCAAGCATGGATATAATGGGAGCTGATTGATATGGGTGGGTTTTCAAACTGCCCAAAGTGTAAGTGTGTGTGTATGTACTGTACTTGTGCCCCGTAATGGACTGGGACCTCATCCAGGGTGTACCCTTCCTACCCTTCAGTGTGTCCCGACTCCCCTGGGTTAGGCTCCAGACCTCCAGTGATCCTGTACAGGATCTCTGAATATGTGGAACGATTATACGAGTGTTATTGTAGATTAATCTGCTTTTGTGAGTCCGTGTCGCCCGTGCCAGGAAGATCTCCCCTAGCAGGATTACCCTCCATGTTCTCGCCCGAGTCCACATCCATCTGCGAGTGGTAAATCTGCGGGGTGGTGAGCTTTCATGACACGTGGGCACAGCTGCCATTTAGTCCATGCCAGAGGTGCCCCAGAAAATATTAACTGGGGCAAGAGTAGAAAGAGTGGAGAGCATGAGGTGTCATCTGCAGTGCTGGCTCTCTGTTCTCCAAGCATTCATTAGCATTTTTCCTGGGAATCTACTGTATATCACATCTAAACTGCAACTGTATTGGTATTATTGATTTTACATAGGAGGAGTAGAAACCCTTTAGAGATGGATGCGATTATTCATGCAGTTATCAAATCTGTGACAACAGAGCAGTGCACATAAACATCAGGCACATATGGTCAGGAACTTCAGTTAATCTTCATCAGAATGTCGGAAATTGTGATCTCTGTGACCTTGGCATGGTTGTTAATGCAGTCAACCCAAGTGTACAAAAAATACAAATAGAAAACAGTTATTTCTCTGGCCTGAAGTGACTTGCAGATGATAGAGGTAAAAAAAAAAAAAAATCTGGTATGGTGTATCAACAGATTGACATACTGTATATTCTAGCTCAAACATCCACTCTTTACAACCATGCTGAGCTGAAAAGCATCTCAGAACGCACAACCTTGTGTCAGATGTCCTACAACAGCCTCACGTTCCGCTTCTCTCAGCTAAAAACAGTCACCAGCCAGTCACCATATTACAAAAAACGATATTTCTTTCTACTGTTGGACTACTGAATGTGATCCATTGACCTGATTTTGTGTTCCCAGTGATGTTTATGATGAAATGCGTTTTTGCGTGGGCAGCGCCAGAGCTGACCTCGTTTTAACACGGCCCGAACACAAGAAGGCTGTTCGTTTTGTACCCCATCTCTTTCTCTTGATTAAAAATGCAAACAGCATGCGGATATAAATTCTGCTTTATAGCCAGGACCATATGCTCGACTCGAGCTGCGTGCCAAAGCTTGGATGAGGGTACTAAAGGCCATTTTCACTGCTCCTGCTTATTTATGCTTTTATTTACTTATTTATTTACTTGTTAACTCTACGTCTTCCCTTCGCAGTCACTGAGAGTAAAGGCCACGCTCTGTCCATCCTGAAGGAGTGCAGCCTGGATGAGTATGATGGGTAAGTGAGTCTTCTCTTCTCTTCTGTTCTGTTCTGTTCTGTTCTGTTCTGTTCTCTTCTCTTCTCTTCTCTTCTCTTCTCTTCTCTTCTCTTCTCGATGCATCTTTAATGCTCTCCATTCCCTCCGTCTTTCCACCCTCATTAAAATCTTTCTCTCTCTCGCTCTGTGACATCAAGTGTGAACCAGATGATGGAGATAATATTGTACTAGCCGACACCTCTGGAGGTAACATTGAACATTTAGCACTGATAAATAAAGTAGGGTTAAAGGAAAAGTTAAAGAAAGAGGGTCATCTAGAGAAGTAATACTCTGGTCTGCGCTGTAGGATGCAGGTCTCTCTCTCTCTCTCTCTCTCTCTCTCTCTCTCTCTCTCTCTGTCTCTCTCTCTCTCTCTCTCTCTTGCTCGTTCATTACGGTAGGCCACTGTGGGACCAGTCAGGCAGGTGGATCTTTAATTACCTGCACTAGGAGGAGTGATGGAGCACAGTGTGGCTGGATAACACAATCTCTCTCTCACACACACACACACTCTAAAACACACCAAACTCTTAGGTCCTCTAAACTAGTGCACTGGCATCCACTTACCCCAGCAAGACTAATAAAGGACCTGTCTGTCTATACCCCTATCTATGATCATCCATTAGAGTCCTATCGCCTGGCCTCGGGGTTGCGTGTGTGGTTAAGGGTGGGGGGAGTGTTAAGTCTGGCGCCACGCTTTTTGATTAAAATCGCAGCATGTGGTACAACGGTGAGACAAAAGGGACAAGGACAAGCTGGGTGTACTTTAATGGATGTACAGAAATAACTTAAATAGCAGGATGCTTGGTCACTTCATTAGGCAGTTGAAGAGTATTGGAATATATGCATTCTGTGTATCTGTTTTCACTCCAATAACGCGAAGCACAAGACAAAATTTGTACCAAGGCCAAAGGTTTTGGATTTGTACCTCATTGGTATAAGTAGAATACTGACTTTTAGACCTTTCCATACTGATCAAAGACGCTAGTTTAAAATCAGAAAAATTTCCAGCATTCTACTAAAAAAAACCCTAAACTGACATTCTCTATCAAACATCAACATTGTCTATCAAATACCAACATTCCCCAATCATACCCCAACTCTAACATCTTCCATCAAATACCAGCATTATCATCCTCCATTAAAATACCAACCTATCCCACCTTAAACACCAACATTCTTCAGCTAATAGCCTCATTTGCCAACAAAAACACCAGCCTTCTATATGAAACATCAACTTTCTCCATCAAACATCGCCACTATCCTCCAGCCAACACCAGCTGCCATAAAACGCCAACATTTTTAATCAAACGCCAACACTAACATCTTCCATCAATCACCAACCCCCAACATTCTCCATCAAACACCAACAACCTCCATCAAACACCAGCATTTTCCAGTGAACACCAAAACATAACATCCTTCATCATTATACCAACATTCTCTATTAAACACCAACATCCTCCTTTGAACCAACATCCTTCATGTAATAAGAACTTTCTCCATCAAACATCACCACTATCCTCCAGCCAACACCAGCTGCCATAAAACGCCAACATTTTTAATCAAACGCCAACACTAACATCTTCCATCAATCACCAACCCCCAACATTCTCCATTAAACATCAACAACCTCCATCAAACACCAGCATTTTCCATTGAACACCAAAACATAACATCCTTCATCATTATACTGTACCAACATTCTCTATTAAACACCAACATCCTCCTTTGAACCAACATCCTTCATGTAATAAGAACTTTCTCCATCAAACATCACCACTATCCTCCAGCCAACACCAGCTGCCATAAAACACCAACATTTTTGATCAAACGCCAACACTAACATCTTCCATCAATCACCAACCCCCAACATTCTCCATCAAACACCAACAACCTCCATCAAACACCAGCATTTTCCATTGAACACCAAAACATAACATCCTTCATCATTATACCAACATTCTCTATTAAACACCAACATCCTC